>SJYT01008979.1:1166631-1179456 GCA_006410635.1 Cephalophus harveyi
AGTCCCATCACTTCATGGGAAATAGATGGGGAAACAGTGGAAACAGTGTCAGACTTTATTTTTTTGGGCTCCAAAATCACTGCAGATGGTGACTGCAGCCATGAAATTAAAAGATGCTTACTCCTTGGAAGAAAAGTTATGACCAACCTAGATAGTATATTCAAAAGCAGAGACGTTACTTTTACGACTAAGGTCCGTCTAGTCAAGGTTATGGTTTTTCCTGTGGTCATGTATGGATGTGAGAGTTGGACTGTGAAGAAGTTGGACTGAGCGCCGAAGAATTGATGCTTTTGAACTGTGGTGTTGGAGAAGACTCTTGAGAGTCCCTTGGACTGCAAGGAGATCCAACCAGTCCATTCTGAAGGAGATCAGCCCTGGGATTTCTTCGGAAGGAATGATGCTAAAGCTGAAACTCCAGTACTTTGGCCACCTCATGCGAAGAGTTGACTCACTGGAAAAGACTCTGATGCTGGAAGGGACTGAGGGGAGGGGGAGAACGGACGACAGAGGATGAGATGGCTGGATGGCACCACGGACTCGACGGACGTGAGTCTGAGTGAACTCCGGGAGTTGGTGATGGACAAGGAGGCCTGGCGTGCTGCAATTCATGGGGTCGCAAAGAGTCGGACACGACTGAGCAACTGAACTGAACTGAGGCAAGTATCTTAGATAGAATTCTTTCAAATGTAATTTGTATGTGGCTAGTTTTTTTTTTTAAGATCAACAATTCATGAAATAACAAAATAAAACAAAGCAAAACAGAGTACTCCTCTCAATGAGATTTTTATTCTTTCACTTTTATCACCAGCTCACCCAGACAAATGCTGGCCAGACTTCCATTTGCACACAAGTCCCCAAGTCCCCTGTTAAAACGGTGATAACTGATTCAGGGGTTGCGATGGGCTATGCTCCCAGGGGATGCCGGGACTGCTAGTACACAGACCACACATTGGGCAGCAAGGTTTAGGAAACTGGAGGAATAGGAAAATGAAAACACTATTAGATATAACACTAATTCAGTTAGTTTCTCTTTTAAAATATGAAACCAGTGTCTCTGCTATATATACAAACCATTTTTTCCCCTCAGATAGAAAAAGAGAAGTAGATACACACAAATACAGAAATCACGCAGAAATCCTAATTGTTTAGAAGTTTCCTAATTACTTAGAGACTAATCATTTAGTAACAAGATCTTTAAAAATAAAGATTATTCCATCTTAAAGTCTGTTTTGTAACTTGTGCATATAGTTTCACAGTTACACATTTTCCGAAGTCATCTGACATCTCCCTTCAGCTGGGGGAAAAATAATGTTAGCAATTAATGTTCTCAGAGGGGTGTCCTTCAGATAAAAGGGACGATGAGGACAGCCTGGTTTACCACATGGCAGGGTGCAGCCAGATGTCAGTTTGGAGGTGGGGAGGAGGAGTCTCTAGGGTGGGGTGAGCTGCGGGCACTGAGAGAGACAGAAAGAGAAAGAGAAAGAGAGAGTGCGCATGTGCACGAGCAAGATAGCATACGAGAGAGCCAGTTCTCAGGAGTGAGATAAAGAATGGAACCACAGAGGCACCAAGGGGCTAATGAGCCACCCACCACCCTGGCGGAGATCTGTAACAGGGAGCTGAACACTCACATCCAAGGACCACGGGAGGCTGGGAATCTCAGAACTGGAATTACGCCCAAACCTTCCTTAAAAACACTGCTTTACTTCAACTGACCCACGTGCACTGGTCGTCAAGTTTTAAGCTAGAGGAAGTCGCTAAATCTGTATGGAGTTAAACTATCACTTCTGATATGTGTACACCTTTAATCTCTCTTTAGCTAGATGTTCCCTTAATATTTTGAAGAAACATTAATACTAAAGTTACAGTGAGAGCTTTTCTTAAAGTAGTGAAAGTCTTGTATTAGCTCTCTATCGATTCAGAGTATAAGGCTCTGCGTTACCTCATACAGGGAATGAACATATATAAGGGCCCCACCCTGAAAAAGCTTACAGCTCATAACTTAATTGAGAAGGACTGAAATAGCATCAACACTAGGCAGAGTGACTTTAGAAATCAACTCAATTGAGAGGCCTCATCTGACAGCTTGCAGGGGACAGGTGTGCCACAGCAGACCTGGGCTCTGTCTCACAACAAAGAACTCCAAGGATGCCTCCTGAAACTGGATACAGAACCCCGAACAAATGTGGAGGGTGCATGCATTATTCTAGAGATTGATGAGAGTTCCCAAAAGAACTCATGGCCTCAAAAGAGGTTACAAATGATGGTTGCATTAGAGAGGAAGTAATTTTGACTCCAGAAATGGTTCAGTTCAGTTCAGTTGCTCAGTCATGTCTGAATCTTTGCGACCCCATGAATCGCAGTACGCCAGGCCTCCTTGTCCATCACCAACTCCCGGAGTTTATTCAGACTCACGTCCATCGAGTCGGTGATGCCATCCAGCCATCTCATCCTCAGTCGTCCCCCTCTCCTCCTGCCCCCAGTCCCTCCTAGCATCAGAGTCTTTTCCAAAGAGTCAACTCTTCGCATGAGGTGGCCAAAGTACTGGAGTTTCAGCTTTAGCATCATTCCTTCCAAAGAACACCCAGGGCTGATCTCCTTTAGAAGGGACTGGTTGGATCTCCTTGCAGTCCAAGGGACTCTCCAGAGTCTTCTCCAACACCACAGTTCAAAAGCATGAATTCTTCGGCGCTCAGTCTTCTTCACAGTCCAACTCTCACATCCATACATGACTACTGGAAAAATCATAGCCTTGACTAGACGGACCTTTGTTGGCAAAGTAATGTCTCTGCTTGGTTGCTGCCGCTGCTACTGCTAAGTCACTTCAGTCATGTCCGACTCTGTGCAACCCCATAGACGGCAGCCCACCAGGCTCCCCCGTCCCTGGGATTCTCCAGGCAAGAACACTGGGTGGGTTGCCATTTCCTTCTCCAATGCATGAAAGTGAAAAGTGAAAGTGAAGTCACCAAGCCGTGTCTGACTCTTAACGACCCCATGGATTGCAGCCTACCAGGCTCCTCCATCCATGTGATTTTCCAGGCAAGAGTACTGGAGTGGGGTGCCATTGCCTTCTCCTCTGCTTGGTTAGGGGACAATAAAAGTTTTACAATCCATTGGGAATAAAGACCAATCACTAATTGTTTACTTAGCAAAAATCCTTTAATCTGTGATTTCCAAACAAAGGACTATTTGAAAAATACTTCTGAAAGAGTGAGAGAACCAAGAGACCCTTGAAACAGGTCCGTTGACGCTGTTTATTATTACTAGTACTGCTCACGAGGTAAGATCTGTGAGTAAACGTGCAGTGATTCCCAGATTTGAAGTGTACTTCTGAAGAAGTGGATTGTGGACAAAGGTGTTAAAACAAGGCCTCCATCACCATGAAAACAAACACAGTAAGATAAACAAACTGGTGCTATTTAAGCAGGTTATCTCAAGTTAAGTGATCTCAATGAAAGCTCGCTTGACATAATGGACTGTGGGCTCCTTATTTATTTGTGTTTCAGTTTGGGGACAATCCAGTGTGAAAGCCCATGTCTACAGTTCAGGTCAGGAGGACTAGCTGGCAAACAACTTAAGTTGCTGGGAATCTCTGTTGCATGTGATAAACACACATGCAATATATTATCAATGTACAGCTACAGTAAGGGCCTTGAATTACCTTCAAATCTTAATTCTGAAGGCTCTTAATATTAATCTAGTATACGATTTCTAGTTTTATAGCTACTTGTACACTTCTCTACTTGGAAAGCAAGCAAAGGACATTATAGGTAGGGAACTAACACCCAAAAAAGATGTCCTTTTCATTACAGTGGACTGGAATGCTAAAGTAGGAAGTCAAGAAACACCTGGAGTAACAGGCAAATTTGGCCTTGGAATGTGGAATGAAGCAGGGCAAAGACTAATAGAGTTTTGCCAAGAAAATGCACTGGTCATAGCAAACACCCTCTTCCAACAACACAAGAGAAGACTCTACACATGGACATCACCAGATGGTCAACACCGAAATCAGATTGATTATATTCTATGCAGCCAAAGATGGAGAAGCTCTATACAGTCAACAAAAACAAGACCAGGAGCTGACTGTGGCTCAGATCATGAACTCCTTATTACCAAATTCAGACTCAAATTGAAGAAAGTAGGGAAAACCGCTAGACCATTCAGGTATGACCTAAATCAAATCCCTTATGATTATACAGTGGAAGTGAGAAATAGATTTAAGGGCCTAGATCTGATAGAATGGTGGGAATGCAAACTAGTACAGCCACTATGGAGAACAGTGTGGAGATTCCTTAAAAAACTGCAAATAGAACTGCCTTATGACCCAGCAATCCCACTGCTGGGCATACACACCGAGGAAACCAGAATTGAAAGAGACACATGTACCCCAATGTTCATTGCAGCACTGTTTATAATAGCCAGGACATGGAAACAACCTAAATGTCCATCAGCAGACGAATGGATAGGAAAGCTGTGGTGCTTTACACAATGGAGTATTGCTCAGCCTTTGAGAAGAGTACATTTGAATTGGTTCTAATGAGGTGGATGAAACTGGAGCCTGTTATACAGAGTGAAATAAGCCAGAAAGAAAAAACACCAATATAGTACACTAGTGCATATATATGGAATTTGGAAAGATGGTAACAATAACTCTGTATGCGAGACAGCAGAAGAGATACAGATGTATAGGGCAGTCTTTTGGACTCTGTGGGAGAGGGCGAGGGTGGGATGATTTGGGAGAACGGCACTGAAACACGTATAATATCATACGTGGAATGGGTCGCTGGTCCAGGTTTGATGCATGATGTAGGATGCTCGGTGCTGACCTGGAGGGATGGTGTGGGGAGGTGGGTTCAGGATGGGAAACATGTGTACAACCATGGTGGATTCACATTGATGTATGGCAAAACCAATACAATATTGTAAAGTAATTAGCCTCCAATTAAAAGAAATAAATTTATATATTTGAAAAAAGACACATAAGAATAGCCATGTTAAGTGACACAGCATAAGATTTCCAGGAAGATACAATGGATTTTATAATAGTTGAAGAGCTCAATAATTCCATGTAATAATTTCCTCTAACACAGATAAAGTGCAGTTATTATCGTATTACAAATAAATCAACTGAGAACCAGTGAGGGTTAGTGACTTCCTTCAGGTTATGCAGCTGACGTGTGAGAGGAAAGAATGACAACTCATGCCACCTGACTGCTTTCCCCTGAAAGAGCTTCTCCTGCCACAGTTCAGTTCAGTTCAGTCGCTCAGTCGTGTCCGACTCTTTGCGACCCCATGAATCGCAGCACGCCAGGCCTCCCTGTCCATCACCAACTCCCGGAGTTCACTCAGACTCACATCCATCGAGTCAGTGATGCCATCCAGCCATCTCATCCTCGGTCGTACCCTTCTCCTCCTGCCCCCAATCCCTCCCAGCATCAGAGTCTTTTCCAATGAGTCAACTCTTCGCATGAGGTGGCCAAAGTGATTAGGTAATGGTGAAAGACACATGACAGAGGCATGAGTTTGGAGATCCTCTCTTTGTTGACTTGTCTGGGAGGATATTAACAACACAGTCCAAACATAGTTCATCCCTTACCTGGGTTTACAACGCACTTTCTCTTTGAGACTCCAGAGTCCCCAGTTCTGGTTGCAACCTCTCCTAATGTTTTGTCCCCCTCAAATGGAATTCACACTTGGGGTCACCCCTTCTTTCTGTTCAAGACCCGTGCCAGTGTCCTCAACTCTGCTTCAAAACTTTTCACCTGGAAAGCCTGAACTCCCCATCCCCTCAGAATGTCTTCTTGTTCATGTTGGTTCATATTACCATTGTGAATATATTCTTTCATTTCCTCTGTTGTAAAGCCTTATCATTCCCTTTGTTTATGAATCTCAAGAGATTCTGACTTCTTGCAAAAATCCAAAGGAGACAGCTAGTCACCTTTCTTTACTCATTTTCAACACTTTTCTTTTTTCCTTTATCCTTGGATCTCACGTGAGTACTTAAAAAATCAGTTCCCTTTAAAGCCATTTTCCTGTCAGGAACATAAACTTGCATCCAACGGGACAAGTACGGGGAGATCTATATACAAAAGTACCATTTGCATTTTCGTCTCATTTAAGATTTAATAATAAATATCTTTTATTATGTATCAGACCCTGAGCTAAAAGTTGGGGATTTGAGAATGTACAAAAGACCTTATTATTCCTTAACCTTAAACATCTCACAGTCTTGGGTGGGAGCAATGGGAGTGCTAAGCTGTTTAACCCTGAAGGGAGTCAATACACAATAGATGTGAAAAATGCTATGGCGACAGAGCAGAAAGTGTGTTAATTCCTTACAACATGAGAGCCAGGTTTTGAAGGATTAGTCTAAAATCACCAGGATGGAGAGCAAGGACCCTCTAAAGAGAAAGAATGTTAAGTTTGGGGTAAGAGAAGCTGACTGAGAGGGAGTATTATTGTTATTAACATGATTACCTACTTCGGTCTGCAAAGACAGGATGAGAATAGTACTCGAAGGCAGAAAAGAAATGCCACTGTCTGCCCTGAGCCTCAGCCTGCAATTAAACCTGAGTACACTTGGCTCCCTATGTGAACTGTCACCTTTGGATAAAGCAACACTGCCTGGCTTCCATGGCATCTTTTCTGGGCACAAGATTTCATTTTAAAAGACACTGGGAAGCCAATCATGGAGCCGCAAAAACAAAAGCTGTCTGCATTCCCCTGCTGCAAGAACTCTCTTTTAGAGAAAATGTGGAAGCAAAGAAAACAAATAAAAGTTGTTCTGAAAGGAGAGGCAATTAAATTTTTGCCAGACATGACAGGAAGCTGAGAACTAAAGCAGACAGAGTAATGTCTATCTTTGGCACACCAGACAGGGAGGAGAAGAGCATGTCTTTGATGGCAGACTTTATTTTAAAAGTACTAACTGACATTTTGAAAGGACATAAAAACACAGAGAGGAGAGAGCCCTTCAGCCTCTGCTGTCTGGGTGGCTGAAGCTCCAAAGTGCCCCCAGGGTTTTCATTTTCCTAGTCTAAGGTTAACGGTAAGATAAGGTGTAGGAAAGAAAAGGAAAAAAAAAAAAAAAGGAATAAAACAAATCCCTATCTTAAAGCACCCATACAAATCCACATGATGCATTTAAGTTGAGAGTATAAACAGAAAAACATTTCCTGGCTCCTGAAGGAGGCTGCAGAAGATAACCAAAGTAACAGAAGGCAGAGTTCTGTCCATCATCTGAACAGTCAGTAAAGTGCATACATGCTTTTACAGGGAACCCTGTTCAAGAGGACAGGCACAAAAGCTCATGTTTAAGGCACCAGTTACTCAAGACTTCAAGAAAGTCTTGGCTTTCTCATAGGCACACTTACAGCTGAACAGCTGCCTGTGGTCAGGAGCCTAGCACACCGAGGCCTCCAAATCTTCAGAGCATTTCTCTTGTCTCTTTCCTTCCCTGACCCTTATGCTCCTGTTGTTCACAGAAGGCACAATTTATATGTTTCTTGCCTCTTGATCCTCCTAAAACATTTTGCCCCATCAAAGAAGTTTAGATTTAAGTGTTTCTTTTTTCACTGTCATTGAGCTGTGAACTTCTCACAATCCAAGTTTCCCCCTCTCTCCCAGAGTCATGTAGACATTGCACTTTACCTTTGAAATGAGGATGGTTATGGGTCCCTCCCTCCACTATTACTCAGGTAAAGGGGATTCATATCATTCTGACAGGAGGCATAAAGGATAGAAACTGGAAAAAACAGGTAGTCAATGAGAATATGACTCAGAGGATGGTCTATTTCTAGTCCTGCACTGATCAACACTTATTTCAGTTCAATGTGAATAAATACAGAAGAGGAAGAAGAGATGTGTACAAGTAAATAATTCAGTACCCACTCCATCCTTTTGGGCTTTCTTACATGAAGATTCCACACAAATTCTCAGCAGTCCAGTATCTCCAACTTACCTCTGACCAAGTCACTGTGTGCTGCAATCAATGCCATCACTCAGTCACTGTTTATCAAGTTCCCACTCTGGGCAAGATGCTAAATTAGAGGATACAGGAATGAAGAAAAGGGATGCCAGCCTGCGATGACATCATAGCCTTAGCAAAAAAACTTACCGGGAGCCTGAGGCCAGGGTGAGCAGGAGTCTGGAGAGGGAGTTTCATTAGGGAAAACATCTGACAGGGCAAGTCAATCCAGGCAGATCCAAGGTCTCAGAGTTCAGTCAAGGAATCAGAAACAACAGTCCTAGCAAAAAGAGGACAGTGACATGAGCACAAATCCCAGGACAAAGTTTATTTCCTACCTAATCCATTTTGGATCTCTTGTTGTCTATAAAGACCCAGGACCTGGGGAAATAAATGTATCCAGAAAGTGTTTCAAGGCCCCCAGGGAAAGCTTGATGCTGTGTGAGCACAAAAACAAATTATCAAATTGCTTCATAACCTCCATAAAATAACATGCTTTGTTATTATAATGGCTAAAACAAAAGCAGAGTTGCCTGTACATTGAAATAGCTCATTTTGCCACCACGACCCTCCCCACACACACAAGATTTCAAAAGGACAATTACAAACATAAGAATAAGAAAGGAAAAAGAGAAAATTAAGTTTCTTGTTTCTTAAGTGACCAATATACACACAGAAGTTCAAAGAAAACAAAATTTCAGCATAAATTACAAAAAGTCCTCTCAATTGTTTTCAGAAATGCAATTTAACCATGAAGAAAATCTCTCTAATTTCCTGAGATGATTAAAGAGAAGGCTAGTTTCTTAATTGCCTAGTTGCGAAACACATTAGAGCATGGATGGAGTTTCAAGATTGAGATTCTGGCCAAATATTATCCTCTGTATTTCTACTTTGTTTCAAAAAAGGAAAATGACTCAGGAAAATATGGAGTTGTTTTTTTATGAAGAAGAGTCAAAAAGAATTTACAGCTAGGAGACACAATTAATCAGAAAAGATGACAGATAGGAGTCATAGTTAGGAACCAAAATACCTCAAGATTTTTCTCAGAACTAAATGGAAATAAAATTAAATGTATATCTTCAATTTTATTATTGGGAAATCACTGCAGGAGGCAGATAGGAAATACTCTCTTTCCATTATTTTACAAAGCACAGAGAGTTTTCCAGACAATTTCAGCACTTTACAAAATGCCCAGAAGCAGCAGATCTCTGCAGAAGAGGTCACACACTCATAGGCTCAAGATATAAAGCAGACAGATTCAAGTCAATAGGAACATCAAATTAGTTTGCTGGTTATTGAGTGGAGAGGGCACTTGCAGGCCTGGTCCCAGAACTACTGCCTCAGTCACACAGCTCAAGTCTGATATCAATCTAGAGGAAATATCAATTTGATCAAAAAGGAAAAAAATCATAACGACCTAGATTGGCCATCTGTGTGTTTTAACTTTCTGCAGGTTAAAAACAAATTAATGAAAGACGTGCTTAGTATTTTAAAAATATATGCCAAACATTCATATGGTGCGATGTTTTTTTTACCCACTTAGAAGTTTGTCGATTTCTTTCTCTTTCCTCAGTTACTGATAGGATTCATAAAGTATGAGTGTGGATAATGTGATTCCTGTTTAGAAAATGAGAAGGGGTGTGGATTAGGGAGTGACCAAATGACTTCTTTTGGTCCTTCCAGTTCTGAAATTATATAGTTTAATGGCATTCATAACTCTTATTTTTAAATTCATTTTTATGCATTGGGGTATAGTTGCTTTACAACACTGTGCTAATTTCTGCTATACAGCAAATCAGAGGATCAGTCATATGTAAACACATATCCCTCTCTTCTGGATTTTCCTCCCACCTAGGACATCACAGAGCACCAACTAGAGTTCCCTATGCCATACAGCAGGCATTCACTAGTTATCTGTTCAATGCATAGCAGTGTATACATGTCAATCTCAATCTCCCAATTTATTCCATGCCCCTTTCCCCCCAATGTCCATATATTAGTTCTCTATATTTGAATCTCTATTACTGCTTTGGAAATAAGTTCATTTGTACCATTTTTCTAGATTCCACAAATATGCATTAATATATGACATTTGTTTTTCTCTTTCTGACTGATTTCACTCTGTATAACAGTCTCTAGCTCCATCCACATATCTACAATGACCCAATTTTGTTCCTTTAATGGCTGTGTAATATTCTATTGTGTATATTTACCACAACTCCTTACAAATAGCTGAGAAAAAAAGAAAAGCTGAAGGCAAAGGAGAAAAGGAAAGATATACCCATCTGAATGCAGAGTTCCAAAGAATAGCAAGGAGAGATAAGAAAGCCTTCCTCAGTGATCAATGCAAAGAAATAGAGGAAAACAATAGAATGTCAAAGACTAGAGATCTCTTCAAGAAAATTAGAGATACCAAGGGAATATTTCATGCCAAGATGGGCACAATAAAGGAAAGAAACAGTGTGGACATAGAGGAGCAGAAGTATTAAGAAGAGGTGGCAGGATTATACAGAAGAACTATACAAAAAAGATCTTCATGACCCAGATAACCACAATGGTATGATCACTAACCTAGAGCCAGACATCGTAAAATGCAGAGTCAAGTGGGCCTTAGGAAGCATCACTACAAACAAAGCTAGTGGAGGTGATGGAATTCCAGTTGAGCTATTCCAAATCCTAGAAGATGATGCTGTTAAAGTGCTACACTCAATATGCCAGCAAATTTGCAAAACTCAACAGTGGCCTCAGGACTGGAAAAGGTCAGTTTTCATTCCAATCACAAAGAAAGGTAGTGCAAAACAATATTCACTCTACTACACAACTGCACTCATCACACACATTATCAAAGTAATGCTCAAAATTCTTCAAGCCAGGCTTCAACAGTGTGTGAACTGTGAACTTCCAGATGTTCAAGCTGGATTTAAAAAAGGCTAGGAACCAGAGATCAAATTGCAAACAATTATTGGATCATCAAAAAAGCAAGAAAGTTCCAGAAAAACATCTACTTCTGCTTTATTGACTACACCAATGCCTTTGACAGTGTAGATCACAACAAACTGTAGAAAATTCTTCAAGAGATGGGAATACCAGACCACCTGACCTGACTCCTGAGATATCTGTATGCAGGTCAAGAAGCAACAGTTAGAACCAGCCATGGTACAACAGACTGGTTCCAAATCGAGAAAGAGGTACGTCAAGGCTGTATAGTATCATTCTGCTTATTTCACTTCTATGCAGAGTACCTCATGTGAAATGCTGGGCTAGATGAAGCACAAGCTGGAATCAAGATTGTGAGGAGAAATATCAATAACTTCAGGTATGCAGATGACACCACCTTTATGGCAGAAAGTGAAGAAATTAACTAGCCAGCTTCTTAATCAAAGTGAAAGGGGAGCGTGAAGAAGGCTTAAAATTCAACCTTCAGAAAACTAAGATCATGGCATCTGGTCCCATCACTTCATGTCAAACAGATGGGGAAACCGTGGAAGCAGTGACGGACTTTATTTTCTTGAGCTCCAAAATCACTGCAGATGGTGACTGCAGCCATGAGATTAAAAGACACTTACTTCTTGGAAGAACAGCTATAACCAACCTAGACAGCATATTAAAAAGCAGAGACATTACCTTGTTGACAAATGTTCATCTAGTCAAAATTATGGCTTTTCCAGTAGTCATTTATGGATGTGAGTTGGACCATAAAGAAAAGCTGAGTCCCAAGGAATTGATGCTTTTGAACCATGGTGTTGGAGAAGACTGTTGAGAGTCTGTTGGACTGCAAGGAGATCAAACCAGTCAATCTTAAAGGAGATCAGTCCTGAATATTCATTGGAAGGACTGATGCTGAAGCTGAAACTCCAATAGTTTGGCCACCTGATGCAAAGAACTGACTCACTGGAAAAGAACCTGATGCTGGGAAAGATTGAAGGCAGGAGGAGAAGGGAAAAACAGAGGATGAGGTGGTTGGATGGCATCACCAACTCAATGGACATGAGTCTGAGCAAGCTCCAGGAGTTGGTGATGGATAGGGAGGCCTGGCACGCTGCAGTCCCTGGGGTTTCAGGGGGTCGGTCATGACTGAAAGACTGAATTGTACTGACCACATCTCCTTTATCCATTAATCTGTTGATGGATGTTTAGGTTGATTCCATATCCTGACTATTGCAAATAATTCTGCAACGAACATTGGGGTACATGTGTCTTTTTTGAATTATGGTTTTTTCAGCATATATGCCCAGGAGTAGTATTACTGGATCATGCTGCTGCTGCTGCTGCTGCTGCTGCTGAGTCGCTTCAGTCGTGTCTGACTCTGTGCGACCCCAGAGATGGCAGCCCACCAGACTCCCCCGTCCCTGGGATTCTCCAGGCAAGAACACTGGAGTGGGTTGCCATTTCCTTCTCCAATGCATGAAAGTGGAAAGTGAAAATTGAAAGTGAAGTCACTCAGTCATGTCTGACTCTTCACGACCCCATGGACTGCAGCCCACCAGGCTTCTCCATCCATGGGATTTTCCAAGCAAGACTACTGGAGTGGGGTGCCATCGCCTTCTCCGTACTGGGTCACAATGTAGTTCTATTTTTAGTTTTTCAAGAAATTTCCATACTGTTCACCATAGTGACTGTATAAATTTACATTCCGATGAACAATGCTAAAGGGTTCCCTTTTCTCTACACCCTCTTCAAGAATTTATTGTTTGTAGGTTTTTTTGATGGTGACCATTCTGGCTGGTGTGAAGTGATACCTCATTGCAATTTTGATTTGCACATGAAAAGATGATCAACATCAGCAATTTTTAGATAAATAAAAATTATAATGCTTATTTAAGTGACTTGATTGAAAACCTAATGCAAAAAAAAAAAAA
>SJYT01008979.1:1179533-1200526 GCA_006410635.1 Cephalophus harveyi
AGGTTGGTCATAGCTTTTCTTCCAAGGAGCAGGCATCATTTAATTTCATGACTGCAGTTACCATCTGCAGTGATTTTGGAGCTCAAAAAAATAAATAAATAAATAAAAGTCTCTCATTGTTACCACTGTGTCCCCGTCTATTTGCCATGAAGCGATGGGACGAGATGCCATGATCTTTGTATTCTGAATGTTGAGTTTTAAGCCAACTTTTTCACTCTCCTCTTTCACTTTCATCAAGAGGCTGGTTAGTTAATTTCTTCACTTTCTGCCATAAGGGTGGTTTCATCTGCATATCTGAGGTTATTGATATTTCTCACAGCAATCTTGTTTCCAGCTTGTGCTTCATCCAGCCTGGCATTTCACATGATGTACTCTGCACAGAAGTTAAATAAGCAGAATAATACTATACAGCCTTGATGTACCTCTTTCCTCCTGATTTGGAACCAGTCGTTTGTTCCATGTCCATTTCTAACTGTTGTCTCTTGACCTGTATACAGATTTCTCAGGAGGCAGGTCAGGTGGTCTGGTATTCTCACCTCTTGAAGAATTTTCCACAGTTTGTTGTGATGTACACAGTCAAGGCTTTGGTATAGTCAATAAAGAAGAAATAGACGTTTTTCTGGAACTCTCTTGCTTTTTTGATGATCCAACAGATGTTGGCAATTTGATCTCTGGTTCCTCTGCCTTTCCCTAATACAGCTTGAACATTTGGAAGTGCACGATTCATATTCTGTTGAAGCCTGGCTTGGAGAATTTTGAGCATTACTTTGCTAGCATGTGAGAAGAGTGCAGCCTTTTCTAACTCAATGAAACTATGAGTTAGACAGGCTGGCAGGTGCCCAATATGCTACTGGAGATCAGTGGAGAAAGGCACATACTAGGTACTCAAATGATTGCTGAATGAATGAATTCTTTTCAGCAAAAAAATATTAACAGAAAACTTTTGTATAAAATAATAGGCTTTCCTGGATATATACGTGTGTGTGTGTGTGTGTGTATATATGTATAACATACATAGAAATACATAGCATATATCAATATTATTTGTGCATTTTTAAATTTTTTCATTTGTTCTGTATTTATTAGATAATATTCTTCCACAGAGAAAATGTTTGTTCATGAATTAGAGTATTTAGCTTGCCACAACTATAGGAGAAGGCAATGGCACCCCACTCCAGTACTCTTGCCTGGAAAATCCCATGGACGGAGGAGCCTGGTAGGCTGCGGTCCATGGCACTGTGAAGAGTCGGACACGACTGAGTGACTTCCCTTTCACTTTTCACTTTCATGCATTGGAGAAGGAAATGGCAACCCACTTCAGTGTTCTTGCCTGGAGAACCCCAGGGACGGGGGAGCCTGGTGGGCTGCTGTCTATGGCGTCACATAGAGTCGGACACAACTGAGGCAACTTAGCAGCAGCAGCTTGCCACCACTATAGTTCCCACTGAAGAACTAAGATAAATGTATAATAATGTGTCTTTAATTACCAATTTTCAGAAGGATTCAACTTAATGGTTGCCTCCAAGGGTGGCAAATAATTCATTTTTTTTTTAATGTTTTCTCCCTTTATATCTTTATGGACCCATGGACACTTATATGTTTCAATCAACTATAGTCATATTCTTTCATATGTACAAAATGTGCCAAATTTGGCCAAATGAGAACCTCTTAATGCTTGTCCCTCTATCCTTTGACTCAACTCTTCAGTCTGTAAGGGTTTCCTTGCTTTCTAACACAACAAGTTTTCCTAAACTCACCATGAATTTTCCTTCCTTCAAATCCAGAATCAGCCGTTTCTCCAAAGAATCCGGATTCCTTTCTGTGAATGGTATTTAGAAAACAAAATTCGGGCATTACAATGCTGATTCCAGATAAAGTGCCATTGCTTTTGTGTCCTTCCACTGAACAGAAACAGGGTATATATCATATTATCATGAAATAAGGGCTTCCCTGTGGCTCAGACAGTAAAGCATCTGCCTGCAATGTGGGAGATAAATTTAACATTACAGGATTTTCATTTAATTTCTTTGATTCAATACTAGTATCTGTTTTTCATACACTGGAAAAATCTCACTTTAATTATTGGCTTATTCTGTAATATATAAGAAAACACAAAGTAACAATATCAACATCATTGTTAATAACAATATCAGTGAATGATATTTAAGAGTTCCTTGGAGTTCTTTTCATTATTAGACTATATGCCACTAATTTTGTGTCTGTATTCTTCTGGCATCAAAGAAGTCAAAATTTTATTATGTTAGTTGTCTTTTTATTAACATTTTTAGTAATAGCTTTCTTTTCCTCCAGACAATGATATTGTTTCATGATTATATCACAATAAAATTCATTTATAACATCTTTTCCACCCTTTCTTCTTCATCATGTACTTTTAGTCAGTATTCATATCTTTCTCAAGTGCCTAATCTTTGTATGCTTAAATACATTAAAGTTTATATTATTTGTCAGCTTTAGATAATATCCAAAGAAATCATTTAATTTCCTCCTTCCAACCTTTCTCTGTGTCATTTTTACTTTGACATTACATTTACCACTAACAAACACTTCTTTAACCATTGTCTACAACTTTAAGATCTTCAACCTAGAATTAAATATATAAAGTATTCACCACTGATCTCTCTGTCAATGTCCCCCATACCACTTTTTAATTTTTTTATTTGTAGTAGTTTCCTAGGGAAAATATCTCCTGAATTCTTGAATGTTCCATATTTTTCCTATAACCTTCACAAATTTAAAGTACAACTTGAGTGGAATAATATCCTTCATCTGTTTTCTTAAGTATCTTGAAGATATTATTCCTTTACTTATTGTTTTGAACATTTATTAAGAAAGTCAATGTCAACCTACTTCCTGTCCTTTATAAATGACTCTGTCTTCTTTCTCTGCTGTCTCATAGATAATATCCTGTGTTCTTTTTTACATACACAAATGGCCCTCTTAATATGTAGATTTAGATCTTCATTTATATCAATATATTTTCTTGAATATGATTTTAAACATTCATTCCATCCCACATTAGCTTTCCTTTTTCAGAGGTGGCAAATATGTGTACCCTGCATCTTAAATATTAAGCCCAACCCACTCAATTCTTTAGTTGAATGCCATGAAAAATGAGAGCCACCTCTCTGAATCAAGTATTTATAGCTGCTAAGTTGTGTGTAGCCTTTAATTTCTGGCCCTATTGTTCCTCTTTATTGGTACCAGAACCAAATGCTGTAGTCTAAAACATGCTGTTACTGTTCCTCTTTGAATATACTATTTCAATTGCATCACATTTTAATGTATTTCAATATGTGAATTAACTACACAAGCTATTTTCATGACCCTTCTATTCCCTTGACAGAAATTCTGACTGATATGGATGGGCTACCACATACCCTCTTCTACAATTTCATCATGAAACAATCACTTTCATTGTTCTCCACAGTAAAATTATTTATGTTGAGGATCTTTTTACTTCTGCATTTCCATAATTCTACATCTTTGGCTATAGATTAAAACAGACAAGCCTCATATCAAATTCTAAATTAGGAACACTTATTAGATGCCTATTGTGTGGAAGACAGTACACCAAGATATGGCACAATGAAGAAGATTATATCATTATTTTCTTTAGTAGGTTAGTCTAGCAAAGTAAATAAGATATAGATATAAACTCTGTATGTATCTACACAGGTATACACATGCATATACATAACATGGATCATGATAAGAAGTAGTAAACAATCAAAATACACAAATAAAACTTACTGGGAGTTTAAGCCAGAGAAAGATGACTTATGGTAGTGGAGATCCTGGAAAACCTTGTAAAAGTAGTGGCCGTTCAGTCGCAAAATACAGAAAAGCTTTAGGGGTAAAGGAGATCAGAGAAACATATTTTAAGAAAACAGTATATTTAAGGAAAAGGCTTAGAAATAGAAAAGTTTGTATTGGATATGACAAATAGCAGTAGTTTCATTTGCTTGAAACACTCATAAATAATATTTTTTAAAACGAATTGATTGTTTAGAATAAGAGGATAAAATATTTGAGCTTTGTTAGAGAAACAACATGAGGCCAAAGTTCAGAGCAGAAGAGTGATATAAGCCTTTCCCAAAGATTAATTCAATATCAGAATATAAAACCGACTGGAATAGAGAGAAATTGTAGGTAGTGATATCAGTGAAAAGTCATCTCCAACAGTCAAAACAAGAAAGACCCAAATATATCTCTGTATATAAACATAGACCCAAACAACCAGTCTTTTTATAAGATTATACCCCTTTTCCACAAAAGAAACATTTAGAGGCTTTATGGAGTATGTATTATTTAGGCATCTACAATAAAGGAAATGTATTTCTGGTTTAGTCATAAAACCTGAAAGCATTCCTCTGCTCAGTCATCTACAGAATAAATGATGCAGTCTGCACCATGACAAAGCAGTCTGACATGCTGTATTCACATTAAGAAATCTGAATTTAGCATCTGCAATAAAGAATCTTAAAAAAAATCTACTCAATCTACTCTAAAGCCCTCTCTCCTTTTCTCTCACTTTTTCTGCCAAATTGTATCTCTTTCCCTTTTAAAACCAATTTCAAGAGGTTAACATTGTCTTGTAATTATATTTTATCTCATGCAAGGATGGTCACTGACAATCTAAACTAATCCAGGATTTTGTTAAATAAAGAGTCCAAATAGGGTCACTTAGGTTGAATAGAGTGATTTTATCCCTTCATCAAATCAAACATGTGGGATTCACTTCTGCTAAAATTATCTCTCTGGATCTTGGCCTACAGTGTGATGAAGGTCACTGAGTTGATTAAAGAGTTTGTGGCAATAATGGGGTCTTCGGCAGATGCAATCTGAAATGATCAAAAACTGAGAGCAAAAAGGGATTTAAATGGTTCAATGGAGATAATATACCTGAAAAATCCAGCCCCTGTGCTGAATTATTATTATTTCAAGCAGAAAGGATTCTATGAGAAAAGAGTGACTAGATATTTTCCCTTTGAAACTTTCAGAGATTATGAGAAAGAAGTTTAAAAATCAAAGATCAAAGTAAAACAGGGAAGAATTCTAAATTCAGAAATTAAAGTCACTGGAGGCATCTGGGAACTCCCTCCACAGAGTACAGGAGAGTGACAGAGTGACAGTTCCAGTGTTTGGAACACAGAGGAAAGGACCAAATGAACATCACTCATCTGTCATTGTACAAGGCCTTACACTGCTAGTTATTCAGTCATGTGCTTACATCTTGCTCTCTAATTAGTCTGTAAGTTCCCTGAAGGCAAGAGTACTTCATTAATCTTCTCTGTATTGTTAGTACCATGCATAGGGCAATGCATTCAGGATGCTTGACATAACACATATAATTCAACAAAATGGCCTTAGAAGTTTCCTTATCATCCATTGTAAGGGATAAATGCCTTGAGGGATAAAACTCTCTCTTGTTCACTATTGTATACCCATAATCTAAGGCATTATGGGGGTTTCCCTTATAACTCAGTTGGGAAAGAATCTGCCTACAACACAGGAGACCCGGATTCAATTCCTGGGTCAGGAAGATCCCCTGGAGAAGAAAATGGCAACCCACTCCAGTATTCTTGCCTGGAGAATCTCATGAACAGAGGAGCCTGGTGGGCTATAGTCCATGAGGTCGCAAGAGTCAGACATGACTTAGCGACTAAACCACCACCACCAAGGCATTATGGACTCATAGTAAGTATTTGTTGCACTCTGAAAGCATGCACACTTGGACAATTTTTTAAACGAATGAAAAGAATTGACAGTATCCATGGTCAACTAACCTATACCTGTTTATATAGCTTAGGCTATGTGCTCAGCATCTTTTGAAGACAATCACTGCTAGAAATGTTTACTTGATTTCAGTCCAGGTAAGTAACAATTTGCATTATCTGAAACAATTAAATATATTTAATGTATTAAATACATTAATGATCAAGAACATTCTTTCTCTAGGGTTGGTCATGTAAAAAAATATCTTAAGTAGGTTAAGATGTCTAGCTAATAGGAAAAAATGCCTAGCTAGTAGATACCTTCTAGTTATACAACTGTGATCTCACAAACATCCTTAATTTTCAGTGGGCCTAGCAAAAAAGCAGTATCTGAAGATGTCCTCTATAATTACACATTGTAGAAGTCATTTCTCTAATGCAATGGGCGTCTAAGAGAGAGGAAGCAGCTTTTGCATTAATATAGGCTTACTTCATAAACAACCTGCTCACCAACCCGAAATGCTACAAATCTCAACTTCAGTATCTAGGAAACTATAAACTTAGGTATACAAAAGACTAAAAATTCAAATTCATAATTACAAAATTTAGGGGATATTTTGCATTAAATAGAAGAGCTTCCAGGGTGCATTGTGCTTTAAACGGGTCCCTGCTGAAGTACATGTGCACACCTTCATTCAACCACAAATGTCTTTTGTAGAGTGGGGTAGATTAGAGCTGAATGATGCACAAAGAACTAAACAATCACTCCAATCAAATCCTAATCAGTAGCTCAGAGAGAACCAACTGCTGTGCCCATTTAAAGAGAGAAGAGAAAGAAACAATAAAATTTGAAAGGAAGTCTTGTGAACTGAAATGGGAGACCCAGAGCTTCCATTTTAGACTTTTTGTGATGTTGTCAATGTCTCAGAAATCAGTGCCATGACAATGTCCATCACTTTTAAAGAAGAGAAATGATAGAGAAGAGAAATCATTGGGGATTATTTTCCCAAGTTTCCCAGTCACATCTTATATGAACTGAGTTTAAAATAGTTCATAATGACCATCATGGCAGTGGTGGTGAAGCAAGAAAGTGAAATACTATTACTGAATATGTCAACTGGACCAGTGCCAGCATCCTAATCTGGGCCGACACCCTTAGTCTCAGCCAGGGAGGTGCTTTCTCTAGTCAGATTCATGTAGCCAGTAAGGAAACCAATGCTGAGGCTGGAACAGCATAAACTTTACTCAATGGCTAAAGAATGCGGAAATGGGAACTTAGTTTGCAAATCAACTTTTCAACCCAGTTCCAATGGAGGTACTATATATATAGGAGAGTCAAGGTAAAAATCAAGAGGATTGGAAAGAGTGGAAGGAATATGTATGACTTATTTTAGAACACGGGTGTGGTTTGGACCCAGAACTAATGCAACTCTCCTTTTCAGTCTTGGTATGCTCCTTTCTGGTTGTTGTCATGGCAATCATCTATTGTCAAGATGCTAACGGGTGTGTCATTTAGCAAGCTAAGGTATTACAATGAGCATATAATGAGACTCAAGGTCTACTGGAAGTCAAATCTTCTAGCATCTTGGGCCTCGCTTGTTCTAACTGGTTTATAACTCCTTGCAGCTTCCTCCTGAAACTTACATAGGAGTACTGTAAATAGTTTATGTTGGATGGAAGATCAGGGGTATGATTCTGGGGCAATAGCCTTGATAGCAGTATTATGAATAAACACTCTTCCAGGAAAGAGATATGTGGTTTAGTGCCAGGTCTTCACAAATGGTATTTTGGTCAATTTAGCTTAACACATATTTAGGGGGTGATTCCATTTTCTCATCATACAGTGAAAGGGTTAAGCCAGATTGTTTCTGGGAGTCATTTCCAACTTTGACATTAATTTCTAGGTCCCCAGTTACCTAAGTCAAAATACACATACAACACTCAAACCTGGATACACAGTTTGCTCCAGTGGCTCAAGATCTCCCAGAAAGATCTCACCCTGCTCTGATTCCCACCTCTAACTCAATAAAACACAGGGTAAAGAAAGCACCAATCTGTGTTTATGTAATCATAAAGAGTGTTGCTCCTTCACTTGCCTTCAGTTTAAAAGGCAAGTTATTTTCCTTCTTCATAAACCACATCTTTATTTAAGAATCACCTCCTTAATGAGGACTTCCCTCACCAATCTACTGCTTCAGTCTCCAAACCAACAATTGCATTCCTTTCCTTTTTTAGTTCTTTCTCCTAGCACCTATCACCCTGTATTTTATTTATTAATGAAGTTTATTGTAGAGGAGAATGAGTTCATTGAGGGCAAAAATTTTTATCCCATTTTTTTCACTGCTGTATTCCCATTATAATGCTTGGCACACAGCAGGTGGTCAATAAATATTTGTGGAATTAATGAACAAATTAATCAGTACTTTGCTCCCAGGATAACTGTGAACTAAATTTCTAGTTAATACAACTAAGATTTCATCCCAGTTATACATCTTCAATGGACCAGCTATACAGGTTATAAAAGAATCATATAAAATCCTCATTTTACATCTTGGCATTAGGATACTTCTAATCTGCAACATTATACACATTCTCAAGTGTACTAGCCAATACAACACCCATGTGTCCTTTATAGGCTATCTGCAAAAAGTGAATCAAAGTTAAAAACTCAGAAATGTAATAAGTATGTTAAAATGCTTCATAGGAAGCACTGGTTGGATATAAACAGAATCTAGATTAAATAAGTTTATTATACAGATTCTTCTTAGATTTATCCCTCAAAAGCACCAACTACAGTTGAAGGGCCCTAAAAACAGCTTGGACAAGAGTCAATTAGAAAACCATGGCCATGTTATAGCACTGATAAACTGAGTTTAATGTAGGAGAAAACTGAAGCAGCCAAATGGTTTCAAAGATGCTTCAAAATCTCCCAACTAAAGTAAAGCAAGGTTACCTAAAGTATGATAGAAAGGTAAAAGCTGGATATGTATGAGAAAGGTTTGTAACAATAACTGGAAAATTTACTAAGGAGTTAAGGAAGTGAAGTGAAGAAGTGAAGTCACTCAGTCGTGTCCGACTCTTTGCAACCCCATGGGCTGTAGCCTACCAGGCTCCTCTGTCCATGGGATTTTCCAGGCAATAGTCCTGGAGTGGATTGCCATTTCCTTCTCCAGGGGATCTTCCCAACCCAGGGATCGAACCTGGGTCTACCCACATTGTAGAACGACGCTTTACCGCCTGAGCCAACAGGGAAGTCCCAAGGAGTTAATGAGATACATGACAATAACTTTATGGCCATGTCCAGAGTTTTATAATGCACCAACTCAAAATGACTATCCTCCCCAAAAACATTCAAACTTCAGAAGTCTATTTCTAATCAACTCATTTATCTCACAACCAAATAGCATAAATTAAGGAAAGTAAGCAAATAATATGTTTATGTCAACACTGAAAGTCAAAATTCTAAGGGTTCATTTATAACCTGTACAGCATGGTATAATACTGAAGATATATGCCCGTTTTGCCTTAATAGAAAATACAGATGAATGCATACTCTCACACCTTATTTTTGCATATAGAGAGGAAATCTACTAAATGATAAATAGGAATGTGAAAAAAGTATTTACTCCCAGAAAAAGTCCCTAAAATATTACCTCTGATTTGGGGCTTTAGGGTTCAGATATATTATCTTTTAAAAGTCCAACTGGAAAAGCTCCTTAGCTTTGCAAAATTAATGTTTGGATGCTAAAAAAAGTAAACTAAACTTAGGCCTTTTTGACAGGAAAGAAATGAAAGAAGAGACCCCCCCACCTTTGGCATTTGTGAAAATGAAGAGATTGCGATCTTAAATTTATAATGTAGAAGCTGTAAAGGTTCTACCTATTCTTGAGTTTTGTGGATTGACTCTATACAGCACTTATTTTCAAGAACAGCATCAGGAAGAAAATAGAGGAGATGGGAAGCAAGGTTTTGCATTTTGAGCAGCTTTTTTAGTTAGGAGTAAATCTTGCACAGGCTGTGAACATAAAAAGACTCAATAAAAGGAGAAGACCACATGATGGAAAAGGAGAATTTTAAATGTCAGTACAAAAGACAGCAGCCACTAGGTTCCCAAGAGCATCAGTGGGGTAAACAGGACCTCGCTACACCTCACCCTACCCTACTTATATTAATTACTGTTCATCCACCTTGAAGTCATCAGCAAATGCTGCCTTGCTGTTCCCAATGTCCTCCAGTGGGGTAATCTCAAATGAAAACCCTCATTCCTTCCAGTAAAACTGATGTAACATTCTTAATTCAAGAAAAGTGCTTTTCAATTTTCCTGCACCAATATGCCCAAATAAAAGAGGCTGATGAAATGATGAAAATATCAACTTTGATAAGCAATGGTTAGAATGGAGAGATGGGATTTTGGACTGGTTGGGGTCGTCATAATTGTAAAAAAAAAGTCATTATACAAACAAGACAATATTCTTTGGCACTTGAGTGTGATCTAGTCTGAACTTGGTCCTTTAACTTAAGTAAAGCTGGACAAATTCTGTCACATTCGCTTTGCCATCTAAGCCACCAGGGAGGCCCACATTCACTTTAGGGATCTCTAAAAGGCCCACATATAACACCCACTTTCTGCATCACTGTTCTGTCCTTCCCATCTCTATGTCACCTTCCAGTTATATGACCCTCATACATTCCTATGCTCTCCACTTCCTGGTCCTCATATCTCTTACTTTGCCCAAGCACTATCTCATTTTGATGACCCAGTTTTATCCATTTGTTCAGTTGATTGATTTGACTGATGGCATTTAACTATCAATTTTGTATACCTTCTGGTTTTCTATGTCTCTGAAGTTCCAGATAAAGGATAGTCCCACTGGGCCAATGCAAACCAGAACTGCTCTCCAGTCTTCCAGTCAGGGAGGAGGGCTCAGACAGGAACATCTCTCTCCAAATGGTAAATGTTTTATATTTATGTATTTAAATACTGTTACTGCCATCTAAAAACCCCTGGATCATGTCACTTATCCCTTGAAGAATTTAGCCCTTGGTTCACTGTAACTCTCAATACCCCTCCTGTCATAATTTTTGTTGATTTCAATATCCACCAGACAGCTATCCAATAATACCCTTGTTACTCTTTCCTTGAATTTCTCCTCCCTAATGACCTTATCCTTGACCTAAAACTTAGCACCTATTCCCACAGCCAGATCATGGCACTACTAATAACTGCACCTTTCCACTAACCTCAGTTTTTTAAAATTAATTATTTTAATTGAAGGCTAATTAGTTTGCAATATTGTAGTGATTTTTTGCCATGAATCAGCCATGGGCGCACATGTGTTCCCCATCCAGAACCCCCCTCCCACCTCCCTCCCCATCCCATCATCACACTTATCCAGGCTTCAATTGACATCCAAGGCTCCACTCTTATACTGGACCCTATATTCCATCCTTAGTTAGTAACTCACCTCATGATATTTCCCTCTATCCCCGCCCTTTTAGATCATTCCTATGAAAATCCACCTGCTACAATATCTCCCATTCAAAAAGGAACTGATGTCCCAACTGCTACCAGCTTCATAAAACACCAGTAAAACCTCTCTCTACCTATCACTCCTTATTCTACCTATCCTACTTTATTTTTCTCCATAGTGCTTATTATACTACGTTAAAAGAAATTATATATTTGTTTGTCACCTGTGTATCCTCACTAGAATGTAAATTTCCCAGTGAAAGACAGTTTTGTTCTATTAAATATTTCTAGTTGCCTAGAAATTAACTATTTTGTTCTATTAAATATTTCTGGTTACCTAGAACATAAGGCACTCAATTAAAATCTGATTAAGTAAGCAATCTTTCATGCAAGGGATCAAGGCATCTTCATGAGTTATCCTCATTTACAACCACTAGGAAGCAAGGCTGTTCCCTTCTGTGTCTCTGCTTCTACAGTATCTCTAGACGTCTTGACCAAGGTGATTTATTATCTTTCTTCTGCCTCTGTAGCATGTTAGATTCAACAAACCTGTTCCCTGAACCACTAGTTCTCCTAAGCATCATCGGTAACATACATCCATCTTTTTCTCTACAGTTCATGTAGTTGGTCTTTTCCTGTTTGGTTCACATCCAAAATTAGATTCATTATACCTATATATGCTTCAATTATATTCACTTGATCACATATCTATAGACAATATTAGAAATCATCCCCAACCATACTATTCAATAATGGAAAAATTAACATCTCCACATATGAGAGGCAGTGATATAAAAGCTTCTTGAGTATTAGTGCTTCCATTGATAATGACTTCAAGACCATTTGATTACCCACTAACTGCAACATCTAGATGCATCTTCTGATTACCATGTCTTGTATGACAAGCCAGTGTATTCCAGATTGCCAGGCTGCTAGGTGGGTGGATGAGTGGAATAGAGAGCATTCACAATATTAATGAGGACTTTAGAGAAGTCTAATTAATATAGGTTAAAACTTTATGTAATCTACCTAAACTGTGTGGACCTTTCTCCTTTTCCTAGTCTATTATTCAATTACAAATAAGAGAGGTTAACGAGTTAATACAAAACCTTAGGCACTGTTCTTTGGTAACTTGTCTCCATTGTCAAGTAAGCATATAAAGCTAGTTTGTTACTTCACAGGAATGTAACAAATTACTATGATAACTCATACCACTCTTCATTTATCTTACTTGTCCTGAGAAGTATAATGGAAATAATATTCTCTTAACTAGAGATGTTAATTCAAGCACTGCTGCTAGCAATCTAATTACATTTTCACTGATAAGATCCTTGCTTTGAAAAGGGAAAGTGACACTTAAATATTTACAGTGTGATTACTTACACACAATTCCAATTATCCTTAGGAATATTTCTGTGAAAGCAAACAGGAAAAGCCACGCTGGTACCTTCAAGATGGAAATATTCAATACTCATTGTTCTATTGAATTTAATACCAAATATGAATCATTTGGAAACTTGATTAAAACTATAAATAGAAAGCAACTATCTAGCATCTAATCAAAATAATCCCTTAATACTATCTTATAGCCTTTGAAATAAAAAGGTAGCTAATAAGAAGACTGCAACCTTGTGAGGATAATGTATCAAAACCAAAACAAACTTGGCATCATTTCTGCACAAAAGCTGTTAACCCCCTAAAACAGTGCTGTGCTAATTTGCTTAAATTAGAACTACGCAAATCTGAGAATACTGGAGTGTCACTCTCCATTTCCCACAGAATCTAAGAAAATTTACAAGTTTTTGTTCATTTGTCATGTTGGTATGACACTGAATATTGCATAACAGATCAGTTCAGTTCAGTTGCTCAGTCGTGTCCGACTCTTTGTGACCCCATGAATCGCAGCACGCTAGGCCTCCCTGTCCATCACCAACTCCCAGAGTTCACTCAGACTCACGTCCATCGAGTCAGTGATGCCATCCAGCCATCTCATCCTCTGTCATCCCCTTCTCCTCCTGCCCCCAATCCCTCCCAGCATCAGAGTCTTTTCCAATGAGTAAACTCTTTTCATGAGGTGGCCAAAGTACTGGAGTTTCAGCTTTACCATTATTCCTTCCAAAGAAATCCCAGGGCTGATCTCCTTCAGAATGGACTTGTTGGATCTCCTTGCAGTCCAAGGGACTCTCAAGAGTCTTCTCCAAAACCACAGTTCAAAAGCATCAATTCTCCAGTTCCTGCCCCCAATCCCTCCCAGCATCAGAGTCTTTTCCAATGAGTAAACTCTTTTCATGAGGTGGCCAAAGTACTGGAGTTTCAGCTTTACCATTATTCCTTCCAAAGAAATCCCAGGGCTGATCTCCTTCAGAATGGACTTGTTGGATCTCCTTGCAGTCCAAGGGACTCTCAAGAGTCTTCTCCAAAACCACAGTTCAAAAGCATCAATTCTCCAGTGCTCAGCTTTCTTCAGAGTCCAACTCACACATCCATACATGACCACAGGAAAAACCATAGCCTTGACTAGACGGACATTTGTTGGCAAAGTAATGTCTCTGCTTTTGAATATGCTATCTAAGTTGGTCATAACTTTCCTTCCAAGAAGTAAGTGTCTTTTAATTTCATGGCTGCAGTCACAATCTGCAGTGATTTTGGAGCCCCCAAAAATAAAGTCTGACACTGTTTCCACTGTTTCCCCATCTATTTCCCATGAAGTGATGGGACCAGATCTCTACACTGCTTCTAAATGTACATGCTCCAAAAATTCATGATATGGACCCACATTCACCATTATCACAGGTTCTCAGGGGACCAGACAAGGAGGGTGGTGATGTCTTATTAACAGACTACAGGTCTCCAGGATAGGAAATCAAAGATGTAGCCCCATTTCCTTTAATGTTAAAAATATAGGAACATAGAATCATTCTTTAATGTGTGCTTTTTGCTAAAGTTTGAAGGATGATATTGACAAAAAGCCACAATAAGAAACTTTAAAGATTCAAGTGAACCACAGCTAAGAAAGGATAAATTGAAATCAACACCTTTCACTATGAGCCTAGATCCATTTATACTGCCCCCTTCCTCCACCATGTAGTATTGATTAGTTTCAATTCCAAATATCTGGCTTCTGACATTTTATTTATAATATTTAGGACAAACCACTACGTATTCCTAAACAGAAACCTTACACTGCCTTGTCCCACACTTTGGCTCACGTGTTTCCAGCTCCTGAAAAGTCCTGTGCCTTCATTCTCATAACAAAATCCTAAATTGCTCAAGTTTGATTTAATTCTTAATTTTAGGGAGACCCTGAAACCATTAAGGCTAGAATAATAAGGCAATTCTGGAAATCTTTTGTGACCAAACTGCTTTTTTTTTTAGCCAAAAAACACTCAGGCATTCCAGCAAGTTTGTGTGACTTACTCCAGTATAAGAGGCAGGTATGTACTGACTCCATGCCCACATCCCCCTAATTCCTAATCCAAAGCATTCTGTGATTTCTCAGCTCAGCTATGACTTTCTCTGTCCCTGGTCTCCCTTGGCCTTGAACATCCATTGCATTTATTTGGCAATCACTGTGCTGTGTGCTCAGTTGTTTCCGTCATGTCCAGCTCTTTGTGACACTATGGACTGTAGCCCAACAGGCTCCTCTATCCATGGGATTCTCCAGGCAAGAAT
This sequence comes from Cephalophus harveyi, assembly GCA_006410635.1. Lineage (NCBI taxonomy): Eukaryota > Metazoa > Chordata > Mammalia > Artiodactyla > Bovidae > Cephalophus > Cephalophus harveyi. The sequence goes on from SJYT01008979.1 coordinate 1,194,411, forward strand.
ACTGAAGTGGGTTGCCATGCCCTTCTCTAGGGGATCCTCCCGACCCAGGGATCAACCTCTTATATCTTCTGCACTGAAAGGCAGATTCTTCACCACTAGCACCACCACCAACCTCTCCCCACTATGTGTGCCTAATAACCCCATGTGGATCGTAAGATTCTCCACACAGCAACTGACACAAAGCAGCCATCAATAATATTTGTTCCACCTTACCACAATATTTGCAACAGCCAGTGTTCTCACTATGTTATAGATATGTTGAATACTTGAACTCAACTGGAATTATATGTCAGCAACCTGCAAGAGCAAACTTGATTAGTTTCCCTTAGTCCAAAAGCCAAAATCCTTATTCTATTTGTTCAATTCAATGGCAGCAGCCACAAAACACTCCCAAGAATTCCAAGATCCTTGTTACACTGTTCTGTGCATGGAACCAAGATTCTGTGGATGTTCAGAAACGGGGGACCAAATTTAAAGGGACAAAAAAATGTGGAGCCAATTGTTAAGCTGAATGAAGGACCAAGTGATGCTCTGACGTGTGGCAGAGATAACATGGGCTATAGATCATAATTTCTTGGGAAGCTCCCTGACTTCCGTCCTGCTGACACTGAGGAATCTGCTGAGTCTGACCTTTGGTTTCCCTCTTCTTTGACTCAGGTGGTGGGATAAAGATTTCTGAGGTATCTCATATCTGCTCTCCCAATTCCTACATGACTGTGACTGTCATCACCAACTGGCCATCTCTGCAGGCCCCAAGGATCTTGTCACCGCTGAAAGCAACAGATGCCACTTTTGCTGCCATGGCAACCATATCTGCCTAGGATAATTTCACACATACAAGGGCCTTGAGCAAGGAGAACAAATAAGACACTGCGTGGCAGATGGATAAACACAACTGTTCTTGCCTCTGCTGCTCCCTGCCAGTGAAAGCCACCTCAGGGAGGTCTTAACCAGAAAATATCCAATTTCCATGCCAGACACCTGACTTTCACAGATACATTCCTTTCCATTCTGACCTCCCAGCCTCCCACACACCCAAGGATTCAGGAATCCCTATGTCCCAGGTGTCAATTAGACCCATCCCATCCTCCCTGTGCACTGAGTAATTTTTTCATGATTAAATTTCCTTATCTTCTAAACATATCTGATATATATCTTTTTCTGATACCTTAGTTTTTTCCATCTTTTATTTTGATATGCTAGGACAAAGTTTTCACTCTACTACTGTTCTCACAAAGGTTCTTGGTCTTGAGCTCTAGCATAAAATTCCTTTTAAAGGAGAGTCTTCATCAAAGTCCTGGCTAAGGAGCTTTGGCTTTTATTCAGGAAGCTCCACAATGTGCATGCATATCTAGTGATGCCAGCTGGCGTGGCAGCCGTGCTTCTTATCCTGAATCCTCAGACTGTGGTTCTTTCTGGGCATCCTCTCACTCTAAAACTCTGTCAGAGGTTTTTCCTGCTCCTCTTTAGTAAGAATGGTTTCCTGTTTAGCATTCAAGCTGGAAACCAATTCTTTGATTTTATAGAATGATGCTAACACATGTCTAGATTTACATGCAAACCAATTACATCAAGCTCCAAATCAGGTCCATCATGCTAATGCTGAAGACAGGTGTATATAGAGCCACCACCACAACCACTACAATCTTTAAACAGCACCTGTTTTGCAAGTACTTGCTTATAACGTGACACACAACATTTAACCACAGTGGATGCTCTCCTCTTGAAAATTACAACCCAAGGTACACGAACCATAAGATGCATTCAGGGAACATAAAGGAATATGTAAGCCGATATATAAACATACAGTTGAATAAATTCATATTAGGTAGGTGAACAGTTCACTCTTAAGATTTGTTTCCTCTTGATTACTACAATTCTCCAAGAAGAAAGTCAAAGAGCTAAATATTTCAAAATAGATAAACACTAAGTTTTGCTTCATAAATTATAACCAGAAACCAAAAATGTCTCCAAACTCATTACTATCTGATATGAAATATAGAAACGTGCTGGGATCAATAAACATTTCTACATGGAGTGTTATTTCATCAGTCTTGAAACCACCCAAAGGCCCTAGTAGTACAAATGGGCAGAAGCACTCTGGAAATGCTCCACAGGGTAACTGAATGGTCTTCCCCCCATCAGCAAGTAGGCAATGGATCCAGATTCAAAGCTTTGCTAAAACTACTTATTAATTACTATTGGATTATTGTTCCTCAATACAAGTAGCAACTGGACTATCCTACCTCCTAAATACAGCTAGCTTTAACCTCCATTTGAGGTACAACAGTAATAATTTATTTTTAGATGCTTGATTCTAAGTTTATAGACAGACTCAGATGACAGCAAAGGCCTCATAGGTAACTGTAACAAATAAATGCTCTTTGGGATGTGTTTTACTAAGAGGAGTTCTTATTGTTGTTTGAGATAAGTTTAGTAGTGAAAATATAGTCCCACAACTTGGCTGATTCTGAACCATAACATTAGAATGGCTAATATGTAAGCAGATTAGTGAAGAAAAAGAGCAAAATCAGGGCAATATCTCCAACTCCCCTACTCATAAAAACAATCTTCCACTTTACATTTACATTCTCTTGAAGTACATTATTAATGCTGCCCATATATGATGATCGGTCAGCCACATCTGTCATAATTCAGGCTGCCCTGCCAACTATTGTCTGGATCAGACAGTCTAGACACAGTTAGTAAATCATACCTTCTGACATATTTGCCACAGTGGTATATTCTTTGCAATTAATTTTCCCTTAATTTCTGACTAGCATTCATGGTAGAATCTGGCATATATTAATAGCCCTCTACTCACCCACAACTTCATTAATTATAGGGACATGTTAGGAAATAGAATATTTTTCATTTCTAAAGAATAAGTGCTGCATTCATTTTTAAAAGTATCTTACAGTTTTTAACTGGGGAGGTGGTAAATGTGGGAGAAAACAGAGATAACAGGCGGCCAACAANAGGAATCCCTATGTCCCAGGTGTCAATTAGACCCATCCCATCCTCCCTGTGCACTGAGTAATTTTTTCATGATTAAATTTCCTTATCTTCTAAACATATCTGATATATATCTTTTTCTGATACCTTAGTTTTTTCCATCTTTTATTTTGATATGCTAGGACAAAGTTTTCACTCTACTACTGTTCTCACAAAGGTTCTTGGTCTTGAGCTCTAGCATAAAATTCCTTTTAAAGGAGAGTCTTCATCAAAGTCCTGGCTAAGGAGCTTTGGCTTTTATTCAGGAAGCTCCACAATGTGCATGCATATCTAGTGATGCCAGCTGGCGTGGCAGCCGTGCTTCTTATCCTGAATCCTCAGACTGTGGTTCTTTCTGGGCATCCTCTCACTCTAAAACTCTGTCAGAGGTTTTTCCTGCTCCTCTTTAGTAAGAATGGTTTCCTGTTTAGCATTCAAGCTGGAAACCAATTCTTTGATTTTATAGAATGATGCTAACACATGTCTAGATTTACATGCAAACCAATTACATCAAGCTCCAAATCAGGTCCATCATGCTAATGCTGAAGACAGGTGTATATAGAGCCACCACCACAACCACTACAATCTTTAAACAGCACCTGTTTTGCAAGTACTTGCTTATAACGTGACACACAACATTTAACCACAGTGGATGCTCTCCTCTTGAAAATTACAACCCAAGGTACACGAACCATAAGATGCATTCAGGGAACATAAAGGAATATGTAAGCCGATATATAAACATACAGTTGAATAAATTCATATTAGGTAGGTGAACAGTTCACTCTTAAGATTTGTTTCCTCTTGATTACTACAATTCTCCAAGAAGAAAGTCAAAGAGCTAAATATTTCAAAATAGATAAACACTAAGTTTTGCTTCATAAATTATAACCAGAAACCAAAAATGTCTCCAAACTCATTACTATCTGATATGAAATATAGAAACGTGCTGGGATCAATAAACATTTCTACATGGAGTGTTATTTCATCAGTCTTGAAACCACCCAAAGGCCCTAGTAGTACAAATGGGCAGAAGCACTCTGGAAATGCTCCACAGGGTAACTGAATGGTCTTCCCCCCATCAGCAAGTAGGCAATGGATCCAGATTCAAAGCTTTGCTAAAACTACTTATTAATTACTATTGGATTATTGTTCCTCAATACAAGTAGCAACTGGACTATCCTACCTCCTAAATACAGCTAGCTTTAACCTCCATTTGAGGTACAACAGTAATAATTTATTTTTAGATGCTTGATTCTAAGTTTATAGACAGACTCAGATGACAGCAAAGGCCTCATAGGTAACTGTAACAAATAAATGCTCTTTGGGATGTGTTTTACTAAGAGGAGTTCTTATTGTTGTTTGAGATAAGTTTAGTAGTGAAAATATAGTCCCACAACTTGGCTGATTCTGAACCATAACATTAGAATGGCTAATATGTAAGCAGATTAGTGAAGAAAAAGAGCAAAATCAGGGCAATATCTCCAACTCCCCTACTCATAAAAACAATCTTCCACTTTACATTTACATTCTCTTGAAGTACATTATTAATGCTGCCCATATATGATGATCGGTCAGCCACATCTGTCATAATTCAGGCTGCCCTGCCAACTATTGTCTGGATCAGACAGTCTAGACACAGTTAGTAAATCATACCTTCTGACATATTTGCCACAGTGGTATATTCTTTGCAATTAATTTTCCCTTAATTTCTGACTAGCATTCATGGTAGAATCTGGCATATATTAATAGCCCTCTACTCACCCACAACTTCATTAATTATAGGGACATGTTAGGAAATAGAATATTTTTCATTTCTAAAGAATAAGTGCTGCATTCATTTTTAAAAGTATCTTACAGTTTTTAACTGGGGAGGTGGTAAATGTGGGAGAAAACAGAGATAACAGGCGGCCAACAAATATATAGGTTACCCAGAATGCCAAAAAATGGGCTTCCCAGGTGGTGCAGCAATAAATAATCTGCATGCAAGAATGTGCAGGTTCGATCCCTGGGTCAGGAAGATACCCTCGAGATGGAAATGGCAACCCATTCTAGTATTCTTGCCTGGAAAACCCCATGGACAGAGAAATCTGGCGGGCTACTCTTTTGCCCAACTCGCAAAAAAATGGGACACGACTTAGCGACTAAACAACACCACAATGCTGAATGATAAACAATATAGTTTTGGAGAAAGTATAACACTGAAATATTGGTGGAGAAAATTTAAAACTAGAAGTATCATTTTTATGAGTAGAGGGACTCAATGTCATAAAGGTATCAATTTCCACTAAATCAGAGTAATGGACTCAATGTCATTCAAACAAAATATCAACACCTGTTAATTAAATTTGACAAACTACTTTGGAAATTTATTTGAAAGAATAAAAACCAGGAATAGAGAAAATATTATTAGAAATGATCAAGGTAGACAGATGCTGCCAAACATATCAAGATCTATTCTAAAACAATAGTAATTAGGGTAGTGTGCTTTTGACGTGGTGACAAACAAATCAAAAAGCAAAATAAGAGTCTATATGTTTTTAATCTGAATAATTAGCACAATAACATTTGACAATTTTTTATTAAACATTTATTGCTTATATTGATTAATGTTGATATGTTGATACAGACTTAGGTTTTTTCATTTTAATCGATGCAATATTTCATCATGTGAATAGACCTTAATTTTTTGTCTTCTATGTATATTTAGGTTGGTCCTCAGTTTTCCACCCACATATGGGCTGATGAACACTTTTGCTTTTGTGCACTTGCATGAAAGGATTTCTAAAATAAAATTATACTTTGTCCATAAGAGATGCTTATCTTCAAAGTTATAAGTTGTTTTACAAAGGAATTACAGTATGTAATTTCCATCAGAGGTCATCTTAACCCATACCTTCACCAATTTGGTATTTTCAATATTTTTTTTAATTTTTGCCTATTGGGGTAGTGTGAACTTGTATTTTTGCTTTAGTGTCATATACCTGGTTACAATTGCAATTGAGTATATATATTGATCATTCAGGTTTCCTCTTTAATTACTATTAACATCTTTTGCCCTTTTTTCCTATTTTATTCTGATTATATCATCTTTGCCTTCCTATTTTCATTTTTATTATAAA
>SJYT01008979.1:1201439-1213373 GCA_006410635.1 Cephalophus harveyi
GCATCACCAACTCGATGGATGTGAGTTTCAGTGAACTCTGGGAGATGGTGATGGACAGGGAGGCCTGGCATGTTGCAATTCATGGGGTCGCAAAGAGTCGGACACAACTGAGCGACTGAACTGAACTGAACCTGAAGTCAACATGATATTGTAACTTGACAAGATTGCTTGTAACTTACAATAATTATGTTAGACAACAGTTTTTCTGAATATTTATGCAGTTATTTCTACCATCTTATATTGTAGTTTCTACTTACCATTCATTTCTTGGCCTCATTTTTTCCTGTCTTTGATTAGACTGATTAAAAAAACAACTTCTTATATATTTGTTTGAAAGCTAAAGATTAAAAATTTCCTTTTAATCTTTCTTAATGTGAAGAAAACTCTTTCTTAAAGTGTTAAGGTATCTCTTAATACGGGAATTTTTCTAAAAGTCAAACTTTCAACTTTATATACTCCTCTTAATAATATGATTTATTCACCCTTGAACTTTACAACATATCTTACTATTGCATTGAGCTTTTATCTTATTTGTGTTGGGGGAAAACACCATCAATGGTTAAATTTCATTACCTTTGCTTGAAGTTTCTACTATATTTTTTGTAATTCATACCTTCCCTCTGGGTTCACTTTTCTTTTTGCTGAATTACATTTATTTCCTTTACAAAGCACCATGGTTAGTAAATTCTCCAAGTCTTTGTCAGACTGGTTTTTTTTTTTTTCATTTTGCCCTCACTCTTGAAAGAGTGGTTAGATACGAAACTCAGTTAACTGGTATTTTCCCTCAGCTCAGTGAGGTTGTCTGAGAGTGTTTATCAGTGATGAAGACCTGATGGGACCAAGGAATAGAGGCTAGGGAAAATCTACCCTTTTCTTTCCAGAATACTTTCTTAATTTTGGCCAGGTAGACACATTTGGACTGCACTTATATCCATTTCTTCTACTGCCCACACCAACTTGCATATAACCACTTATCTGGGTCAGGCTCTAAGCTAACCATTTCACACACAGTCTCCAATTACCTGACAACCCTGTAATGACCCCAGTACAATGACAACTACTGCTGCTGCTGCTGCTAAGTCACCTCAGTCGTGTCCGACTCTGTGTGACCCCGTAGACGGCAGCCCACCGGGCTCCCCCGTCCCCGGGATTCTCCAGGCAAGAACACTGGAGTGGGTTGCCATTTCCCTCTCCAACTACTAGGGGAATTTAATTCTTAAAACCTTATTGCAGACTTCAGGTTACATCAACATGGTAGACTGAGCTAATAGACACCTTGTTCTTACTGAAACTACAAATAAATAATGGGGAAAATATAATGGACATTTAAAAGCATAACCCAAACAAAACATAGCATATAGAGAGACTAAGTGCAAAGCACTAATCAGGCTAAGTAAGATGGTTCATTAATGGGTATTCCTGCAAAAGTCTCCAGAAAGCTGATTCTACAAGGCCAGGTGAGCCAGCCTTTCCTGAGGTTCTCCATGCAAGGCTTGCATGCAGATCTCCATGTCACCACATATCTGGGCATCCTCTCTGGTCATGCTGGCCCAATGCTAAGTTCAAGGCAAGCACATAGGCACAGCTTACCCAACTCTGTGCCTCAAAGCCTGCAGGGTCAAGGTCAGCCTTCAGGCCAGTCTCTGCTGCCTCCAGCATTGGGCACAGCAGATGAGGATGCTGCCACATTCCCCTTAGGACTATTGAAAAATTGAAACTTAGATTTGTCTTCATCTCAGAGGCACAATGTAGGAAAAGGTCATTTATCTCAAAAAACATAAAAGAACTTGGATTAGTTTGTCAGGATTTTTATTTCAAAACTGCCAGATTGATTCTTTATACATGCCTACATCTAGGCATAAGTTTTAGCAATCTTATTTGGAAAGAAATGATATTTAGAGAGAAAAAAAAATCCCTGCTTCTGAAATTGGCTACAGGAATGAAGCTATACTACATTTTAACCCCTACTACCCTTGCAACTCATTGATTTCCAGCTCAAAATTTGTGTGTGTGTTTTAGCCAGGATTCTTTCAGTTGCGAGTAACAGAAAACCCAATTCAAACCAGCATAAATGAAAAAGGGAACTTCTTAGATGAAATAGCTAAAACACCCAGGTCTTTTTTCCAAGGGTCCAAAAGTCACTGACACTTGGCCTCTCCCTGCTATTCCATTCTACTTTCTTTCACATTAACTTTATTCTCAAGGTCCTTCATTCTCAAGGTGACAAAGTAGCTCTGCTCATACAGTCATCCTTGAGCCAACCACAGTGGCTGTGGGAATATGATGTTCCGATCGGGAGATCTGAGGTACATATTAGCCACACACACCATTGCCCCACGCATGGAGAATAGATGAGGATTTCCCAAAAGAAAAGTGAGGTCATTTAACCAGAAAACAGTGAATGGATGTTACTTGATGCAAATAACAGATGCCTACTGCAATCTTAAGTTAAATAATGGCAATTAACACAATTGCTCTTCATATACAAATTTAAGGGTACCTAAAATTATTTTTAAGTCTAAGGATTTAACTTGCATAAAAAATAAAACAGACTGACAGCAAAGTTTCTAAGCATTCTCCACTCATTTTAGTCAAACAATAGGACAAATAAATGAAATCTCACAGACCTCGTGAACAATTTGTTGCTGATGTTGTTTTAGAGATGATGAAGAGAGAAGGCACTCAAGATCAAATATATAGATTGAGCCTGATCCCTGAATTCTGGTGTTGAAAAACAAAAAAGAATGAGCCAGCATTAAGTATAACGTTCCTTCTCTGGTGTTTTTTGTCTTTATTTTTTACATTAAAAATTTATGTGTGGTTCCTAAGAGAGCTAAAGTAATTAGAGATGAAAAATCTTTTATTCTCAACGATTCCTCGCCCTCCTGTCTCTGTAGGATTTCATAGGAAACTGCTTTGACATATCATCAGCTGTAAATTACTTTAATGGCTACTCTACTGCATTTAACTCCTACCTATGAAAGTGATTTAGTTCCTTAATTTGTGCAACACCTGAACACATAAACATCAATACCATTCAGAGATCTAGAAGAATGTCATTTGCTGTAGTACTTAAGAGCAAATTAAATTTGTCACCAAAAAATATTAGTCATTTTAACATTCATCTCAGTGTAATTAAATAGTTTCAATTAGATTAATAGCACTGAATTCTTTGCAGATGTTTTCATAGATAAGAATTTTATTAAACATGAGAATAGGTATTGCTAAAATGATAGTATTTCAAGTACCCTGATGTCTAATATATCTGAAAATTAAGGCTAGCAGTCGTTAGTACCCTTGTGTGCAGAGAAGGTACTATATTCTCTAAAAGCATTAGCATGCCCTGACAATATGCATTGATTTTGAAAACATTAACTGATAAGGATTCTTTTTTAAATTCTAAGTCTGTTCAAAATGTATCAAAGTAACAAGGAAACTGTTATTTGGGCTCTCTTGTTGGCTCAGTGGTAAAGAATCCACCTGCCAACCAGTTCAGTCCCTGGTTCTGGAAACTCCCCTGGAGAAGGAAATGTCAACCCACTCTAGTATTCTTGCCTGGAGAATTCCATGGACAGAAGAGCTTGGCGGGCTACAGTCCATAGGGTCACAAAAAGGGTCGGACATGCCTTAACAACAACAAGTAAGCAAGTGTTAGTCGCTCAGTCATGCCCGACTCTGCGACCCCATGGACTGCAGCCCACCAGGCTCCTCTGTCCATGAGATTTTCCAGGCAAGGATACTAGAATGGGTTGCCATTTCCTTCTCCAGGGGATCTTCCCAACCCAGGGATCAAATCCATGTCTCCTGCACTGCAGGCAGATTCTTTACCAACTGAGCTGTAAGGGAAGCCCATAGCAAACTGTTATTTGTCATACTGGATACACCATCTGTATGGATTCAAGTATCATAGGTTCAAGACCTTGAGTTCAGGCTAAATTTAAAGATGATCACAGCTAAATACACTTTAATGAAACTGATAGGGCATTTTTGACAACTGAAGAAATAGAGCACTTTTCTCATCTTGTCAGGCAGTCACTGCTGTATTTCTATTTCTGTACTCTGCTTTTCTCAGTATCTCATAAAATATTCAGGGAGTTAGGAAAATGTGTGTTAATTACATTTACAAATTGGTAAGATACATATATGTACACACATGTACACATAATCATATGTAAATTCCAAAAGCTCTTGCTTAGGGTGGAGTGGCAGAATGAAATAGGCACTATTAATTAAAACAGCAAATAAAGAAGAGAATTTAGTACTAAATCATGAATGAAACAACACATTGTATAAAACAAAGAATTCTCAGTAAAAGGTGGTTGATAAAGAATAGGAATATTTTAGAAATGCATATATGAAATAAAGACAAAAATTAAAAACCTTAGCCTTTAAATTAAATATAGTTCCATTTGAAAATCTATATTTTTAGTTAAATTATGGATTTAATAAATCCACATTGAGAAACTAGCAACCTGGGAATAAAGAGACCCTAAAGTGACAATTTCTCATTAGACCTAAGTTACTTTTTGATATCAAGAAAAGGACGTCTTTAAAAGGCAAGCTGAACATTCATAAGAGAGATAAAAAACTAAGTTGAGATATTGCATGTGTGTGTGTTAATTTCTCAGTCATGTTTGACACTATGTGACCCTCTGGACTATAGCCCACCAGGCTCCTCTGTCCATGGAATTCTCCAGGCAAGAATACTAGAGTGAGTTGCCATTCCCCATAGACATTAAACACAGTGAAATACTGCCATTTCAGCAACATGGATTAACCTAGAGAATACTATATTTCTTTAAGTCAGAAAAAGAAAGACTAATACATGATATTCCTTATATGGGGAATCTAAAAAATAATACAAATGAATCTATATACAAAAACATATTCATAGACATAGAAAACAAACTTCTGGCTACCAAAGGAGAAAGTGAGATGGGAAGGGGCAAATTAGGAGTATGAGAATAACAGATACAAACTACTATATATTAAATAGATAAACAATAAGAATTTACTGTTTAGCACAGGGAATTATGTTCAACATCTTATAATAATCTACAATGGAATATAATCAGAAAAAATAATGGAATCACTAATGAAGTACACGTGAAACTAACACAATATTGTAAATCAACTATACTTCAATAAAAAAGTAAGTTGAACATAAGGAAAAACAATATAAGCATCCTAGAAAGCCCCTTTCTTCATAGCTTTAACCCTTCTCCACCAATACCTCTGTATTTACATCTATTCCTTTGAATATCTTTGAAGATCTATTCCTTTGAAGATCTTTCTCACCCCAAACCCACTCAGCTCAGAGAATATATTCTCTGTATTATCTTTCCAGAACCTTTCTAGGTATTTTCCAAAGCTCCCACCTCTGTGTTCCCAAGAACTTTGTTTACTTTAAAAATTAATCACAACAATTAATGGTTATGTAGGATTTATTGTTATTCTACTCAGGCTTTTACATACCCATGACAACTCTATGAAGTGGTGCTACTTAATTTAAAAATAAAGAATCTGAGGTCTTCAGTGGTACATTGACTGACCATGGTCACAAGGCTGACATGTAATAGCAGCAAGTTTACCCCTAGGAGATCTCCCAGTAAAATACCTGCCTATGACCCACTTCCACTGACAATACTGACCCTGAACATATTGGGTTGTGTTGAGTCTGTCTGACTGAAAGGCTGGCTTTCAAGGAGAGCACTTCTTGTTCATATTTTCACATCAGAGATTAACAAAAGCACTAGCACCTTGTAAACCTCAAATGTCTGCTGAATAAATGAATGAATAAACAAGTGACTGAAAGTTTGCTACTTATTGATTAAAATTTTATTCAGTAAAACAAGACAATACTTACTAAGTCCCATACAAACACTAGGCAGCTGCCATTCTGTTCTCTTTTTCACTGTAGTGTGTGTGTGTGTGTGTGTACATACACACTGCTGTTTAATTACCAAGTCTCATACATACATATACATACATATATATGGGTTTCCCAGGTGACAGTAGTGGTAAAGAACCCACCTACCAAGACAGGAGACATAGAGATGCGAGTACAATCCCTCAGTCAGGAAGATCTTCTGGAGGAGGGCATGGCTACCCATTACAGTATTCTTGCTTGGAGAATCCCATGGACAGAGAAGCCTGGCAGGCTACAGTCCACAGGGTCACACAGTGTCAGACACAACTGAAGAGACTTAGCACACAGACATATGTACCTGTGTGTATATATACATATGTGTATGCACATATGTATCAGGACTAATTAAAAATAAATGGAAATATATCCATGATTGAATAAATTTTACAGGTTTTTCTTAGTCCTCCAAATTTTATCCATCTCTTTTTATAACTGCCTATTTAACTTTTTCAAAAGAAGGATTTGCCTTTTAATGGGAAGTCAGCATTTCATCATAAAGATAAAACACAATGTGCTCAACTTATTCTGCTTCTAGAAGGTTCCTTTTTATCTTGAATACTTAGCCAGCAGAAAAGATAGATTCATATATATATATTTCAGGCATGAGAGATCAGAGCTCTACTAGACTGAAAAGAATGAAAAATGAAGCTTCCATTTCTGTTGTACTGAAAGATATAATTTGCAAATGCTCCATTATCACTCAACTTCTGTTCCAGAGTCTATGAGAGCTGAACAAGGAAAGAACTTGCATATCTGAAAAAATCAGTCAGCTCTGAGTTCAAGTTTGAACAATGAAGCATTCCTCAAAGTCTTGATTATTTGGATAACATGGTTTTTTATTCAAATAGCATTTTGTGTCTCCCAGCAAACTATTTCTAAAGAATCACTTTCATAATTGCTTTTTTAAAACCCCAGCACTTAGGATACTGGTAGCACTGGCAATTACATTACAAAGTCTGTCTGTTATTACTGCAGATACCCTCAATGTCAATGATTCTTCGTGGTTTGGGAGTCCACACCCTTTGAGCATCTGATAAAAGCTATGATTCTCTTTCCACACCACCCCCCCCCAAAAAAAAGCACATATACAAAAACAGATAAATACTTAAAATTTGCATGGCATCTCAGGGGGATGCACAAATGCCCCCAAAGTCCACTCAAGGGCTCTGCCTGATTCATAGTTATTCCTGGTCCCTTTAAATACCCAGCCTCTGAGAAGATCTCATGACTTTGTCTCTTCCCAAGTCTTTTCTATGAAAGAGCCACTCTGAAAGACAGGGATACAATGGAGGGCTCAGGAAGACTCAGAAGAAGCCATGTCCCTAAAGTGACAGAACTCTCACGAGAAAGCAGAAAGTGTTTATTTAAAGAATTAGATTTGGGGAAATGTTCACTTCTTTTTCTCAAACTTTGTTCTGCAAAATTCAGACCTTCCTTTGACAAAAATTGACTGAGTTTCCTGCTGCCCCTCAAAAGTCCAGGGAGAACCTACACATAAAGAGTGGAGTGAACCCCTAGGACCTGGCTATGTCTAGAGGAAAACGGTTCTCGAGACCTTCCCAGAGGTCTGGGCATCTTGCCGAGATCAGCAACCAGAAAGCCAACGTCCTTACCAGCAGGGCAGGGTTCATGTACCTAAATAGTCATGGTGCATAACTTCCAATAAATATATTAGAACACCAGACATCAAAATCCCTCTGTTAGAGCATATACTAACCATATCAATGATGACAGTAATGACCTTGGCAAACTTTCAATTCAAACATCACACACAGTTCCAAGTTGTGTTTATTCATAAATGACGGAATTCCTCAAGTTATTTAACACCTATCTGGTCAGCCTTCTTTAAATCTATTCTATACTTCTGTGGGCAATGATTTTTTTTAATATTTTTGAAAGATATTCAAGAGCAACAAAAATCAAAGGTGTATCATTAGATTTGCATAATGATTAAAACTGAAATTATATAATTGGGATTTATGAGATGTTATTTAGGAGTACTTCCTTATTTTAAGATAATAAATGGATGTTTAGTATTCACACAGAATTGTATAACAGTCCTCTCATTGGGGAGAAATGAGATAGTCCACAGAGAAAGCCTTGGGAAGACTAATTGGGTTTCCCAGTTGCTCATTTGCCTTGGCTCATATAGAAATTAATGTTAGGAAAATCCAAAAGGTGCTGCACAACTGGAATCTGGCAGTTTAATTGCTTTGCACAAGAGACCAATGGTCCTGGGTCTTGGGTGTGCCCATGTGTGCACTAACGGCAAGTTTTGCACTTGCAAAACTCCATGCTCTTGACTGCTTTAGAGAGACAAACAGGAGCATTGTGTCCAAGGGAGAGGGATATGAATTCTGCTGAATAGGAATCTATTTTTAAACCTATTCACTTGCCTCTCTTTAGATTCATTATAATTTTAACTCATATACTAGAACATTGTTTCCAAGGAAGCACTGATTTATGTCTTCCATGGACAAAAGAACAGAAAGAAGACTCACTCCAGATGAAGATTAACTCTACTTTTAACCATGCTTTGGATGGGAAGTAGTCTCTGGTTATATCTGGCAGCCCTGTGAATAAGTGTGTGCCCTTTACGGCATACTTCAGCCAAAGTGCAGTAAAGATAGATGAGCAAATTTAGGCAGATTCAAGTAAAAGTGGTTCTTCTGGGGTACATTTTATTTACACAGCATGATTGAATCTCAAACATAGTCTGAATATTTTCATCATATTATACAATTCTGTGTTATCCAAGAAAAACAAGTACCATTCAATTTTAGCATTAGTATTATTTTAATCAAAATTAATTTGACTAAGTAGTAATAAAAAATTTTATGCCCTTGTCCAAACTGCTCCAAGCTGTTTAAAACATATACACAAAACCAAGACAAGAAAACAAAACTAAAAATATATATAGAGAGAGAGGAAGAGAAAAATTTTAAAAATTCTATACCCATTATCTCAGAGAATTAATAAGTCCCATTTAAGAAACTTCCCAGGACCTCTCTATCTTGGGCCATCCTTACTGTACAAAAGCCATTCTTTGAATACATAGGAAATTTCTTTGAATTCAACTAACTGCCTATTCTTGTATTTTAAAGAAAGGCCTGCAATGAAGGTAGGAAATGGAGGTTCTGGTCATGAATGCTCCTAAAAATCTAATGGGCTTTGGACAAATCACAGAACCTTTTAGTACTATCTCACTTTCCCAACCCAGGGATCCAACCCAAGTCTCCCACATTGCAGGCAGATTCTTTACCAGCTGAGCTACAAGTGAAGCCCAAGAATACTGGAGTGGCTAGCTTATCCCTTCTCCAGGGGATCTTACTGATCCAGGAATCGAACTGGGGTCTTCTTCATTGTGGGTGGATTCTTCACCAACTGAGCTTTGAGGGAAGCCCTTACTAAATTAGGGTAATTATCATCTGAATCTCTGTGATAATGGAAGCAAAACTATGTTTATTATACTTTACAAAGGAAGTTGTATTATGAATTAAAATATTAGTAAAATACTAAGCACTTTTCATTTAAATAAAACATTAAGATAGACACTTGATACCAGTTGTCTGAAGGAGTTTCCCCACTCAGCTCTTTTATGTCAAAGAAGGATCTGTTCCATGATGCTTTGCAGCATCTCATGGAAAAATTTAAGGCATAATATCTTGCTCCTAAAATGTGTTCTCTGTCGATTATCCTAAATACTACAGGAGAAGAGAACATGTAAAGAGAAAAAGCTGACCTCTGACCAGAACTGATTCTATCTTAATCAGTTATTTTATTTCCCAACACAGGAGATGTTTCTCTGAATCTCCAAAAGAACGCAGAAAAGAGAGGAAGCTGCCTAGATGATAATTAATAATGACCATTACTGCAAGATTTGTTGGAGGGAATTCTCTTTACACTAAGCATTGAGAGCAATCTCATCTCTTCAATCACCACTCCAAGATACTGTCAAATGGGTTTCAACATTAGCAGAGAAACTAATTTCCTTTGCAGTGCCAAGTGGTAAGTGTATTTATTGAGGAAAGAATTTGAAGTAGAAAGAAAAGTCAGGTATCTTTCAACGTTCAAGAAAACCCAATAATTTATTTTCTGGTATTTGGGAGGAAAGATTTATGTTCATTCTATCTTACCTGTATTAGTTATCTATCCTCATATAACAAATTACCCCAGATTCCTCAGACCAAAATAAAGCATTTATTATCTCCAACAGTTCCTAATCATCAAGAACCTGGGAGGAGCTTAACTAGGTAGTTTGGCTCTGGCTTTCTCACTCGGTCACAGTGAAGCTGTCAGCTAGAATTACAGTCATCTCAATATTCAGCTGAGTCCAGATAATCTGCTCCCAACCTCACCTATATGGTTGTCGACAGGTCGTCCTTTCTCACTGGCTGTTGGTCAGTCTTCAGTTCCTTACTCTATGGGCTTCTGAATCGGACTTCTCACAACATGGCAGCCTACTTACTTCAGAGCAAAATATCCGAGAGAGAGAGCACCCAAATTGCAATTGTGTATATGCTCATCTCAGAAGAGAAATACCATCATTTTTGTTCTGTGCTATTGTGCACAGAGACCAATCCTGGTACAGTGTAGGAGGGGGCTGCACAAACTTATGACTATCAGGAGGTAGCCGACATCAGTAGTCATCAAGGAGGCTGGTCACCATGTCATTTAACTTACAAGAAGCCTACAAGATAGTATACCAGCCAACCACAGAAACAGCTAGAGACAGCTGGTGACATCAAGCACAGAGCAAACTAATCATAAATATGCTATCTTTTTCCAGCTTCATCTGTTGTATCTTTAAGGTAAATCTGTGTCCTCTTTCTACTTACGAAGT
This sequence comes from Cephalophus harveyi, assembly GCA_006410635.1. NCBI lineage: Eukaryota > Metazoa > Chordata > Mammalia > Artiodactyla > Bovidae > Cephalophus > Cephalophus harveyi. Next base: position 1,212,212 of record SJYT01008979.1, read on the forward strand.
GTGCATAACAGCATTAGCTAAACCAGTGAGTCTTCAATATCTAAATGAAATTATCAAACATGGCTTCCCTGGTGGCTCAGAGGTTAAACCGTCTGCCTCCAATGCGGGAGACCCAGGTTCAATCCCTGGGTCAGGAAGATCCCCTGGAGAAGGAAATGGCAATCCACTCCAGTATTCTTGCCTGGAGAATCCCATGGACAGAGAAGCCTAGTAGGTTACAGTCCACGGGGTCGCAAAGAGTCGGACATGACTGAGTGACTTCACCTTCACAGTGTGGTAAGAAAGACACATAGTTCCTTTCAAAGTGCTGGCATTTCAATGTACAGTTCCTCTCTGGCATTCTGCCCTTCGCTGGAGAGTATGAATCTGTTTTCCTTTGGGAGAAATGGCCACAGCGTAGGAAGTAAAACCTTTTTAAATTAATGAGAAGTTAAGGAAAGGATAATTCAAACAAACCAAGTTTTTCTCAGGAAAGAGATCCTGTCCACAGTAGGCTTACACCTCACTTCTCTCTGGCCAGGAAGATATCTCCCTTAGCCCAAAAGCAATTCTTGAGCTGAACTTGAATTGTGGTGAGGTTCCCTGGTGCTCTGAGAAAGGACTTTCCCTTTTCTTAGATAGAAATTTACATATGAGATAAATATAAAGCATTTTATCAGAACTACGAAGGAAGGATAGAGCTGTATTACTGCAGTGAAGCAGAGCTTTACTATTTAAATATCTGTCTGTAGGAGTGATACTGAGGTGTATATATAGGGGAATAAATCTCACCTTCCTCCCTCCCCACTCTATGTTCTGATAAACTTTCCTACAGGGTCTATCCCTACCTCCTGAGTTGAGAATCACTACCAAATTGACCCATGGTTACTAGTGGGTGTGTCTTATTTCTCAAGAGGTTTAAGGAAGAGAATCTTTGTCAACCAATTAACTCAATGTAACTATTCCCATGATATATCAGTTCAGTTCAGTCACTCAGTTGTGTCCGACTCTTTGCGACCCCATGAATCGCAGCAACCAAGCCTCCCTGTTTATCACCATCTCTCGGAGTTCACTCAGACTCACGTCCATTGAGTCAGTGATACCATCCAGCCATCTCATCCTCGGTCGTCCCCTTCTCCTCCTGCCCCCAATCCCTCCCAGCATCACAGTCTTTTCCAATGAG
>SJYT01008979.1:1215178-1228787 GCA_006410635.1 Cephalophus harveyi
AAACCATTCAATATCACAGTTATCCAAGTCTATGCCCCAACCAGTAATGCTGAAGAAGCTGAAGTTGAACGGTTTTATGAAGACCTACAAGACCTTTTAGAACTAACACCCAAAAAAGATGTCCTTTTCATTATAGGGGACTGGAAGTCAAGAAACACCTGGAGTAACAGGCAAATTTGGCCTTGGAATGCGGAATGAAGCAGGGCAAAGACTAATAGAGTTTTGCCAAGAAAATGCACTGGTCATAGCAAACACCCTCTTCCAACAACACAAGAGAAGACTCTACACATGGACATCACCAGATGGTCAACACCGAAATCAGATTGATTATATCCTGTCCAGCCAAAGATGGAGAAGCTCTATACAGTCAACAAAAACAAGACCAAGAGTTGACTGTGGCTCAGATCATGAACTCCTTATTACCAAATTCAGACTCAAATTGAAGAAAGTAGGGAAAACCTCTAGACCATCCAGGTATGACCTAAATCAAATCCCCATGATATATACACCTACATAAAGGAAGTTCTTTACCTATACTTATTAACCATCTTGTTTACTCCAAAAAATATTTGCTATGATTTATAAGATTTATAAAATACAACAAAAAAACTAATATGAACTACTTGTGAAAGAAACGATGTAAGAAAACTAAGTGTATGGGGCATGAAACTAAGCAAGAAATATATTTTATCCAGGGGCCACAAATTCGGTTCTAAACATTTGAGCAATCTGCCAATTGGAAAAGAGAAATATAATCTCAGTTCAGCTTTCGTATGAAAAATATTAACAATTTTCCTAAAATAGATACAACTATTCTTAAACTAAGATCAGACCCAGTATTCCACTGGGGATTAACATAAAGATGACACTATTCAATAAAAACAAGATGATATGGCACTGAACTATTTCTTATACTGACTTGATCAAAGCCTTGTAGAAAGTGACACTGCAGGAGCATATGTAACAGAAACTGCCTCAACCTCACTTTTTCTTCCTATCAACACTGAAACTCTCCATTTCCCAGCCATGTGAGGTCAAGCTGGGGCCATGAGACTGGATTCTGGCCAGTGCACAATGATGTGCCCTCTGTTGAGGCCTGGGCACAACACCGCCTCACTTTCTTCTTTCACAGTGACTTTGAAGGACCATATTTAAGGTGGCAGCCCCACATTATAGAAGGAGTCTATATCCTGAGCCCAGAGGAGTGTCTCCATGAAGAACCATACAACCTGAATTAGGCCATGACATAAGCAAAGAACAAAACTTTAGTGTGTAATTTCCCTGACTAAAACAACAAACATTATCAGTACAGGTTCAAAATCTCACCTCTCTGTAGACATGATCTGACCATCTGGGCAAAGTCTAGAATATCTAGAAGAATAGATAGATTTTAAATCTTCCACACAGTCCTCCCTAATATTGTTTTGTTCAACTGTGTGTTTAAAAAATCCTAGAGTTGATGATAGTGAAGATATTATAGTAATAGCTAATGCTTGGATATCACATGCTATGTGCCAGGAATTATTTATTCTAAACTTTTCCATATATTAACATATTGATTTCTTACAATATATTCATGCGTTTAATCCTTACCATTATCTCTAATTTTCAAATGAGGAAACTGTGGAAAAGAAGTGACTTGTCAAGTTCCCTCAGTAAGGGCTGGCAACAGATTTAGATTCAGAAAATCTAACTCCAGGGTTGGTGCTACTAACTTCTACATTATACTTTATTTCATACAATGATGATAAGGTTGGTATTGTGACCCCTTGAAAAACTATTAAATGCCTAAAATCTAAAGTTGTCTAAAAGTCTAAAGACTTCAAAATACATATCAGCTGAAATATGGCTGGCATCCTCTTGGAATAGCGAAGGAGCCTAACAAATAATTAATCTTAATAGATGCCCACCCCATTTCAAGAGAATAAATCCATATGGAGCCAAGATTAGCTTCTGAAAGGATTTTCTAATATAATCCCACTGTATGATGCCTTACTAAGTTGGTTTAACAATTCCTATAATTTACTTTAAAATAACAACCTATACAGCATAATATTGGATATGTACTAGTTAGCTGAAATTTTAACTTTAGAGTAACTTTAGAGGTATTTAGGACCCTAAGTTAACTTTACAAGAGAACAAAATGAAAAAATATTTTCTGAATGAAGATAAAAGATTGGTACTTCTTGGTCACCTAATGCCACTATATACATTCCTGTATGATCCATTGGCCATATGGGGCATGCCAGAAGAAAATCAATATAATACACAAGGTCCCCTGAGTTAGTTCTCCTTGCCATAGTTAATCTTTTGGAAAACAAATTTAAGCTTCCCGTTAACTCAAAGGATCACTTTTGTTCACTTCATGTCATTTCTTGCTAAAATGCATAATAATAAGTTTTCTGGTTTCATGTAAAATTCCCTTCACTTACCTCAAGTATACATAAATCACAAAATTCACATCAAGGAGTCAACTTTTAATATTACCTAATCCAGTTACTTTTTCCATAAAGGAAAAGACTGAGATCCAGATAGACTAAATTACTTGTGCCAGGTCTCAAGCTAGTTTGTGGCAGCTGCTACTGCTGCTAAGTCACTTCAGTCATGTCCGACTCTGTGTGACCCCATAGACGGCAGCCCACCAGGCTCCCCCATCCCTGGGATTCTCCAGGCAAGAACACTGGAGTGGGTTGCCATTTCCTTCTCCAATGCATGAAAGTGAAACGTGAAAGTGAAATCACTCAGTGTGTCCGACCCTCAGCGACCCCATGGACTGCAGCCCTCCAGGCTCCTCCATCCATGGGATTTTCCAGGCAAGAGGACTGGAGTGGGGTGCCATTGTTAGTGGCAGAGTTACACACAAAAGCTAGTGCCCTGGCTTTCTCCTCCAAGTCTTTTCTTACATCATACTGAGCCACAAATGGATCCCAAGTGCACATTTAAATATTGAGACTGCAAAACATGTTTCACCAAAAGGCAGGGATAAAGCATGACCATAACTTTTTAAGTATTTATCACAGTGAAATAAGCTAAAGCAGTCTCAACTGAGGTGGAAAATGTCTGCTGCTGAAATAAATGCAACAATTTAATTCTGAAGGTGAAAAGGCAGCTCAGAGGCAGGATAAAGACAGTGAGTAGGAAAACCCTGACCTCACAAGATACGGAAATAACATGTCTCCATCAACAGATGAATGGATAAATAAGATGTAAAACATATATATACAATGTACTATTGCTCAGTCATTAAAAAGAATAAAGTCTTGCCACTTTGTGTCAACACTGATGGACTTGGAGGGTATTATACTTAGTAAAGTAAAACAAAGAAAGACAAATAAAGTATGTTTTCATTTATACATGGAATCAAAAAATAAATGAACAAATTAAACAGAAACATAATTGTAGATACAGAGAACACACTTGGGAAGGGGAGAGGCAAAATAGGTGATAGAGATTAAGAGGTACAAACTACTAATTATAAGATAAGTAATTCATAGGGATGTATTATACAGTATAGGGAATATAGTCTGTATTTGATAACTTTGCATGGTGTGTAATCTATAAAAAATCACTGTGTTATACACCTGAAAGAAATATAACATTGTAAGTCTGTTTTACTTCAATACTTTTTAAAATATATATATATAGAAAAAACCTTAACAATAACAGGGCAATTTCATTTTAAAGGAGGCAGGAATATTCAATGGAGAAAAAATCTCTTTAATAAGTGGTTCTGGGAAAACTGGACAGCTACAAATAAAAGAATGAGATTAGAACACTCCCTAACAAAAACTCAATATGGATTAGAAACCCACTGACATAAATCATAGCAAGATGTTTTTTTAATTCAGCTCCTGAGTAATGAAAATTTTTAAAAATAAATAAATGTGATCTAATTAAACTTAGACGTTTTTACACAGAAAAGGATACCAAAAACAAGACAAGAAGAGGACCCAAAAATGGGAGAAAATATTTGCAAATAATGTTATCTACAAATCTCCAAAATATACAAATGGTTCAGGCAACTTAATATCAAAAAAATAAACAATCCAATCTAAAACTGGGCAGATCTAAATAGACATTTCTCCAAAGAAGACATGTAGATGGTTAGGAAACACAAGAAAAGATGTACAACATCACTAATTATTAGAGAACTGCAAATCAAAATGACAATGCAGTATCATCTCACACCAGTCAGAATGGCCATCATCAAAAAATCTACAAATAAATGCTGGAGAGGGTATGGAGAAAAGACAACCCTCCTACACTATTGGTAGAAATGTAATTGGTACAGTCACTATGGAAAACAGTATGGAGTTTCCTTTAAAAACTAAAAACAGAGCTGCCATATGATCTAGCAACCTCACTCCTGAGAAAACCATACATCCAGAGAAAACCATAATTTGAAAAGACACATGCAGCCCAATCACTGCAGCACTATTTACAAATGGCCAGGACATGGAACCTACTTAAATGCCCGTAAATGGATAAAGAAGATGTGGTATATACATGCAATGGAATATTACTCAGTCATAAAAAAGAATGAAATAGTGCCATTTGCAGCAACATGTACAGTGCTAGAGATTGTCATACTGAGTGAAGTAAGTCCCACACAGAAAGACAAATATCATATAATGTCAATTTATGAAGAATCTTAAAAAAAGTGTTATAAATGAACTTACTTACAAAACAGAAATAGAGTCAAAGAAAACAAACTTATGGCCACAAGGGTGGAAAGGGAGGGCATTAATTGGGAGACTGGGATTGACATATACGTACTACTATATATAAAGTATTGGAGAAGGAAATGGCAACCCACTCCAATGTTCTTGCCTGGAGAATCCCAGGAACGGGGGAGCCTGGTGGGCTGCCGTCTATGGGGTCGCACAGAGTCGGACACGACTGAAGTGACTTAGCAGCAGCAGCAGCATATATAAAGTAGGTTAACTAATAAGAACCTACTGTATAGCAGAGGGAGCTGTACTCAATAATCTGTAATGACCTATATGGGAAAAAGAATCTAAAAAATAGCGTATACATGTATATTTATAATTGATTTACTTTGCTGTACACCTGAAACTAACACTACATTGAAAATCAACCAAACTCCAATAAAATTATAAAGGAAAATATATTTTTAAAAAGAAGTATATGAGGCTAGAGAAGGGAGAATAAAATAAAAATGTGAACTTACCAAAATCTTAAAATATACATACAAAAAAATAAAGGCAGCAGTGATAGATATAGCACAATATTAGAACAAATACATTTAATACAATGGTTGGATCTCCTTGGCTAATGATTTAAAATAGTCTATGATACTTGAATCTCTCCTTCACAATCACTTTTTAATTTTTTTACAGAAGTAGCTGCTTTGCAATATTCTATACCTTTTATGCTTATTCAGAATGTTGACTGTTAGTATAACCCTAAGGGGACAAGTAAAGACATGAAGAAAGAAACTGAAACATATAGCCCTGTGTGATGTTCTTTATTATTTACAAACCTCCTGTACGAAAAGTAAACAACTGACAGCTCTTCAAATATGCTGTAGTTGCTTTTGACTCTCAGCCTTAGTATGTGTTCCTCTCTCTCTCTGATATACCTGATATCCTACTTACATGCTTTTGGCAGAATCCTATTCTTCCAAGTCTATTCAAATCATACCTCTTCCTGGAAGCAATCTGAGTTGCTTCCCTCACCTTGAGTTAGATATTCATTCAGTGTATAACTTACATTCGGAGAAGGAAATGGCAACCCATTCCAGTACTCTTGCCTGGAAAATCCCATGGACGGAGGAGCCTGGTAGGCTATATTCCATGGGGTCACACACAGTCAGACACGGTGACTTCGCTTTCACTTTTCACTTTCATGCATTAGAGAAGGAAATGGCAACCCACTCCAGTGTTCTTGCCCTGGAGAATCCCAGGGATGGAGGAGCCTGGTGGGCTGCCATCTATGGGGTCGCACAGAGTCCGACACAACTGAAGTGACTTAGCAGCAGCAGCATAACCTACATTTCAGCAGAGTTCTCAAACTCCTTTTCAAGCCACCTCCCAAAAATCCACTTCTATAAAATACTAGTGATCAATGCTAGATTTACTGGGGATTTCAGAAGAGATGGTATTTGCTACATAAACTATTCAAAAATAATTTGCATCCACTTACTATTTGATCTTGTCAAATCTAAAAAGGACATAACATGACCTACCTTCCAGCATTTTGAGGGACCTAAATGACATATATTTGCAAAGTATACATCATATCAGAACAAGAAACAGCTCAATTAAAGAAATATAGGGCGGGGGATGGAGGAAGGAAAGGAGAAAGAAAGAGAGGAAAGGAGGGAGGGAGAGAGAAAAACACAATTCAAAATCCTTTCCCAACTTGGCTTTTTCTCTATCAAATAGCACAATCAGATTTTTAGGTGCCATCATCTTGATGCCTTGTCATCTCAAGGTATGAGCCCACTCATCACTGATCACTCAGATGCTATGTATTTGCCAGCAATAAGCTTGGAAAACATCCCTCTTTCGGAGCTACCTTGTCTGTCGCTAGGTAGCCCGAGGCACTTCTCTCCCAAATGCCAACCCAGCCTCTGTAGGGAACCTTTCTCAGCTCCCTTGTCATCCTCAAACATTTCAATAATTCATCTGTTTAGAATGCTGTTTTGATACCCGACAGCAGATTGGAAAACAGCTTTCTAAAGAAATAACAGGCAGGCAGTATTCACTAAAGGCCCTGCTTTTGATTTCAGGAAATTCTGCTTGAACAAAACAAAAATCCCCATGAGGGCATAGCAAAAATCTCAGCAACAACAACAAAAATCCTGTGCAAAATTTGTAAAAGACAGATTCAGAAGTCTTAGAAGTTAAAAAGGCATATATTTATTATGTCATGTGTCGTGTGTTCTGTTGCTGCTGCTAAGTCACTTCAGTCGTGTCCGACTCTGTGCGACCCCATAGACGGCAGCCCACCAGGCTCCCCCGTCCCTGGGACTCTCCAGGCAAGAACACTGAGGTGGGTTGCCATTTCCTTCTCCAATGCATGAAAGTGAGAAGTGAAAGTGAAGTCGCTCAGTCGTGTCTGACTCTTAGCATGCACAAGTATGCGTTCTATGTTGCGTTTTGCAGGTCAGAGACAGGAGACTTGGTGATTTTAAAAGACAAATGAGTTTCCACATTGATTTAGCAAATAAAGTATAGTATGTGTGTGTGTATATATATATATATATATTTTTTTTTTTTAAGTATAGCACCAACTGAATCCTTTTAAGTAAACAAAGATCAGCAAGATTCTGATTTAACTGATAATATAAAAGTAGAAGGAACAGGGATTGTCTAAGAAAACAAGTCTTTCAGGACCACAGAGTATTATGGAGTGGATGGTTGTGTTCCCTCCAAATACCTATGGTGAAACCCCGACCCTAATGCAAAGATAAGTTGGAGATCGAGCTTTGGAGAGCTAACTAGGTTTCTTTGAGCTCATAAGGGTAAGGTCCTCATGATGAGATCACAAGATCAGCCAGAGAACTCACTTGATTTCTCTCTCCATCTCTATTTCTTTCTTTCTCTCTCTCTTTCTCTGCCATGAGAGGACACAGCAAGAAGGCAACCATATGCAAGCCAAATAGAAGGCTCTCCCAGAATCAAAACATACTAAGCACTCTGATCTTGGACTTCCCACCTCCAGAACTGTGAGATATAAATGTCTGTTCTTTAAGGCAAAATATTCTGTGATATATTGCTGTGGCAGCTGGAGCTGACTAAGATATTGAGTTTCCTGTGTCAGGCATCAGGTCAACATGGAAACGTCCAGGACAGGCAGACTGACAGACATGGAGGGCATTTACTTTTCCAGAGGGGTTATATGGAATCTAATCTTTGAAAACTTCTGTTGACTTCATCAGCCAGTGCAATTCCTCTTGAATATAATTGAGCTTATATTAAAGTGACTGTCCTCTAGCCACCAAGCAAAAATGCTAATACAGACTGAAAAGAAAAAGACAAATCTGGACTTCCTTTCTAGATTGAAAGACATACTTTTAAGACTTGTTTGGGGGGCAGTCCTAAGATGGCGGAGGAATAGGATGGGGAGACCACTTTCTCCCTCACAAATTCATCAAAAGAACATTTCAACGCTAAGTAAATTCCACAAAACAACTTCTGAATGCTGGCAGAGGACATCAGACACCCAGAAAAGCAGATCATTGGCTTCAGAAACAGGTAGGAAAAAATATAAAAGATGAAAAAAGAGACAAAGGAGGTAGGGAGGGAGCTCCGTCCTGGGAAGTCCCGACCCGGGAAGAGACTCGTAAGAAGAGAGGTTTCCAAACACCAGGAAACATTCTCTCTGCCGAGTCTGGGGTGAGCCTTGGAAGCACAGAGGGCAACATAACAGGAAGGAAAATTAAATAAAATCAACAGATTACGAGCCCAACAGTAACTCCCCCAGCGGAAAAGCAGCGCAGACGCCTGCGCCACTAACAAGTGGGGGCTGGGCAGGGAGAGGCGGGAGGTGCAGACTGCAGTGCTTTGTAAGAATCAGGCCACGAGAGGCACGGGCTGCAAAGAATCGGGCCGGAATGCCCACCCCACGCATGACCAGAGGGCCCGCTCATGACCAGAATCCAGTACTTTGGCCACCTCATGCGAAGAGTTGACTCATTGGAAAAGACTCTGATGCTGGGAGGGATTGGGGGCAGGAGGAGAAGGGGACGACCGAGGATGAGATGGCTGGATGGCATCACTGACTCGATGGATGTGAGTCTGAGTGAACTCCAAGAGATGGTTGTGAATAGGGAGGCCTGGCGTGCTGTGATTCATGGGGTTGCAAAGAGTCGGACACGACTGAGCGACTGAACTGAACTGAACTGAATGTGACCTGATTTGCCGTGCACTGGGATATACGTGGGCTTCCCACGTAGCACTAGTAGGGAACCCGCCCGCCAGTGCAGGAGACGCAGGCACCCTGGGTTTGATCCCTGGCTTGGGAAGACCCCTTGGAGGAGGGCATGGCAACCCACTCCAGGATTCTTGCCTGGGGAATCCCATGGACAGAGGAGCCTGGTGGGCTACACAGTCGATAGGGTTGCAGAAAGCTGGGCACAACTGAAGCAACTTAGCAGTCAGCACGCATGGGATATACTCACCACTCCAGAATCTGTATTCTTGTCTTTCACAGGGCTAAAAATTGATTCAGAAGGAAGTTCTCTTATACATATAATTTCCATGATTTTTAGAATGCACTGCACATTCGAAGAGATGTTTGGATACATCCAATATAATTCTTTGGAGCAAGAAAGTGCTAGCGTAAGAAAATAATTTGTGAGAAATATTTCATTAACATCTCGCACTGCGTTTCATTTGTCTTTTAGCTATTAAAGTATTAAATTCAGTACTGAGAGGCTGAAACTGCTGTATAATTCCCCAACTACTGAAGATTAACAGTGTTATGTATGACCTCTAGTGGTACAATAGAAAACTGCAAGGTAAATAATTCATACATAAAAGTTCATGTAATTCAAAACAGCAATTACCTAATGGTTGAATGCCCAATTAAGTATAGTTACTATACAACAATGGTGGAAACTTCCAGCTGAAAATGAATCAAGTCAGAATATATACTCTTCATAATGGGTATTTTGAAATTGCAATCGATGTCATTGCTTTTAAACCAATATTCCAGTTTAATTCTTTTCAAGATGATGTTCTTGATTCTTAAACTATGTAGTTTAATGACAGCAATGATTATGCCATTTCACATAAGATGATGTGGTATTTAACAGAAATATCTTTGTGTTGTTCTTTTCACGAACTTTTAAACAACCTTTGAGTTTCAGTCCATCAACACAGTGGAAAGGTTAGTAATGACCACTCTTCCGCGGGACGGCGACATGGGCCGAGCGCCGTGACCCCCAGCCTCGGGTGGGAACCCCGGCTGCAGACGACGAACGCGCAGCCTAAGCAGGTCTGCAGCAAACAGCGCGTCGGATGGGCCCAGCCTCACATGAAGCAAAGATGCTGGGGTTCTTGAGACAGGCGGACAATAACGAGCTAACGTGAGAACTGGAGGTTTCATACAAACAATGTTTCAGAATGTGTTTGCCACAAATATCTGAATAGCTGGTGAATCACTGCGCTAGCCCCTGTGGGAGCTAAGAGATTACAGTGGATGCAGAAAGCACAGCGAGCGGTGCCGCAGGCACGGACCCCTCGCCCCAGGCCACCGCGCGACCCGGTTCCGGAGCTGCCAGCATCCGACGCCCCCACGTTGCTCCCGCCTCGCTGCAGCCTCTCCCGTCCCACTTCGCTCCCCTTCTCTATCCCGAGTCTCCTGACTTCTCATCCTACAACATACCGACCTCCTCTATCGACCCTGTTTTTCACCCAAACTACTGACACATTTCTTCTTCTTTCACAGCTAAGCTTTTCACAGCAGCTCACCATTCTGTCGTTAGGCTTCCCCCCACTCTGCTTCCCTCCAGTCTGAACCGTGCTTCGCTGGGCTCTGCTCTTGGCGATTGCAGGAACGCGTCGCTGCTACGAGCTCGTGCTGTTTAATGCTTTTATAGCGCCCGATGGTGGCGGCCTTCCTGAATCTCTGCTGTTCTGATTTCTGTATCACTCCCTTCTGTTTCTCTTAATTCTCTTCTCCTAGTTGATATCTGTTACTCCAGTGATCTATTAACTGTTTACATTCCCCAAGACTTTATTCCTGGAATAAATGTCTCCCCCCACCACCTCCCAGTCCTGGTTTACCTCATCCACATTAACAATGATGACTGTTAAATTATCCATGTTAATACCTCTGAAATAAGTGATTCCCAGGCTTGGATTATTCCCCAATTTCAAACATGCTCCCAACTGGGTATATACATCTGAGTGACCTCCAAATTCAATATGTCCCGTGTTTCTCCAGAATCTTTTCAGTTCAGGGTACCATTACCTTGACCTTACTAGTCAATATGTAAAACTTGAGATTCATCCTAAATTGCTCACTTTCCCTTATACAGCTTAGATCTAAGTGATCACCAAGTCCAATTTTTCTTTATCTTCTAAATACTTTTCAAAATTATTTTACTCTATCTATCCCAACTGCAGAAGCTCATACCTTTAGTCTCTTGCCTGTTCTAACATCATAGCTAACGGACCCCTGCGTCCACCCTCTCCTTTCTCCAGTCCGGCATCCACACCTCCACTAGGGTTACCTGACTAGAATATGAATTTAACTTGAAATTCAGTAAGCCAGATACTATTACAGATGAAAAAATTGAGTCACAGACAAGGTCAGATGCTTAGTTAAGCAGGAAATTTAAACATAAAACCCATGCAGTCTTGCCCAGAAGCTGTCTGCTTCAATACTGCACATATCACCTTTCACAAAAAATAAAATACAGCTTATACTCTTTAGAGTGATAGTCTGAGCTTCTCAAAATATAACATAAAACATTTATGAGTATAGACAATAAAAGACAGCCTACCGTATAAATATGGTTGAAGCCTAAGTAAATGTTGTTTAAAATTTTCCAGGTGACCGTGAAGAAAATATATAAAAAGTCGTAAGAAGACCAAATAGCCAATCTGTCAAAAGAGAAAGAAAAGAGATTCTTGTGTTACATCAATAAATGTTTAAAAACCATAAGGAAAACAAACCATTTTATTATTGCTGTTGCTTTTGATGAAACAATTTCAAATTCACTTGAGATCATGTGCTTTTGAAATAACTTTAAAACATTTATATCAAGGTTGAAATACTGGCTCAGCAAAAAAAAAAAGCTTATAAATCATTTCTCCATTACATATAATGACCAATGCTGAATGCTATTTTGCTCTATCTCCTTTGGAACCGTCTCTTTCAAATTGCAAGTCACGCCCCTTAGGTGTCAGGGGAATCGCTGAAAGAGGATTTTAAAATAAGAGAAGCTGCCACAGCCCCGCCCAGCGCCTGCCTCAGTGCACGCGTGAGGGGGTGTGTGTGTGTGCTGGACGCTGACAGCTGCCAGCGCAGAGCGTGGCTCCCTCCTAAAATCACACACAGACACACACACACACACATCGTCTTTACTAAACGGACAATTTAGTGTCTTGCTTCTAAATACATGTATAGCTAAAACTGTTTTACACAGACAACAGAATTGAAATACCTACAAAAAATATGTAAGATTTCATGAAAAGTAAGAAAAAAACAACACAGACTATAGTAATAAATGGAATATAAATGCCTAAATTGCTAAATCATAAGATTACAGGAAAGGACCAAATAATAACAATAACTATCATGAATCAAGGCAAATTGGAAGTGGTCAAACAAGAGATGACAAGGGTGAACGTCGACATTCTAGGAATCAGCGAACTAAAATGGACTGGAATGGGTGAATTTAACTCAGATGACCATTATATCTACTACTGCGGACAGGAATCCCTCAGAAGAAATGGAGTAGCCATCATAGTCAACAAAAGAGTCCAAAATGCAGTACTTGGATGCAATCTCAAAAATGACAGAATGATCTCTGTTCGTCTCCAAGGCAAACCATTCAATATCACAGTTATCCAAGTCTATGCCCCAACCAGTAATGCTGAAGAAGCTGAAGTGGAACGGTTTTATGAAGACCTACACGATCTGTTAGAACTAACACCCAAAAAAGATGTCCTTTTCATTATAGGGGACTGGAATGCTAAAGTAGGAATTCAAGAAACACCTGGAGTAACAGGCAAATTTGGCCTTGGAATGCGGAACGAAGCAGGGCAAAGACTAATAGAGTTTTGCCAAGAAAATGCACTGGTCATAGCAAACACCCTCTTCCAACAACACAAGAGAAGACTCTACACGTGGACATCACCAGATGGTCAACACCGAAATCAGATTGATTATATTCTATGCAGCCAAAGATGGAGAAGCTCTATACAGTCAACAAAAACAAGGCCGGGAGCTGACTGTGGCTCAGATCATGAACTCCTTATTGCCAAATTCAGACTCAAATTGAAGAAAGTAGGGAAAACCACTAGACCATTCAGGTATGACCTAAATCAAATCCCTTATGATTATACAGTGGAAGTGAGGAATAGATTTAAGGGCCTAGATCTGATAGATAGAGTGCCTGAAGAACTATGGAATGAGGTTCGTGACATTGTACGGGAGACAGGGATCAAGACCATCCCCATGGAAAAGAAATGCAAAAAAGCAAAATGGCTGTCTGGGGAGGCCTTACAAATAGCTGTGAAAAGAAGAGAGGCGAAAAGCAAAGGAGAAAAGGAAAGATATAAGCACCTGAATGCAGAGTTCCAAAGAATAGCAAGAAGAGATAAGAAAGCCTTCTTCAGTGATCAATGCAAAGAAATAGAGGAAAACAACAGAATGGGAAAGACTAGAGATCTCTTCAAGAAAATTAGAGATACCAAGGGAACATTTCATGCAAGGATGGGCTCGATAAAGGACAGAAATGGTATGGACCTAACAGAAGCAGAAGATATTAAGAAGAGGTGGCAAGAATACACAGAAGAACTGTACAAAAAAGATCTTCACGACCCAGATAATCATGATGATGTGATCACTAATCTAGAGCCAGACATCTTGGAATGTGAAGTCAAGTGGGCCTTAGAAAGCATCACTA
>SJYT01008979.1:1230374-1274765 GCA_006410635.1 Cephalophus harveyi
CAAAGAGTCGGACACGACTGAGCGACTGAACTGAACTGAACTGAACTGATCCCTATATCACTATTAAGATCATATATCAAAATCCTCTTTGCCACAATGCAGGGCATTATTAGATCTACACGTAAAAAAATAAAATTAAACTCAAAAGATAATCCTAGCACATCTCAGTGCTTCACACAAGATTACTAAGCAAATGAGTGGCATCATTGGGCTTTGAATCTAGGACTGAGTGTATTGCATCAAAACACACAAACTTTCAATTTCAGCAGTGATTTCCAAATATTTTTATCAAAAATTTCAATCATTAAAATAAATTTTGATAATGCATCATGAATGTTTATAAATGTATCCATAACTTATAAAGATGCATGATTTACAGCACATGTTCATAAATAAACCAAATATTTATGTCATGCCAAGGGATGTCTTCATATAAACCACTCTGATATAGTACTATGCTTCTCCAGAAGACTGATGTCAGATACAAAGGAAGTGGAAATCAACAGACTATTCAAAAGAACACTGCAATAGTCTGAGATTACTAAAGTCAGAAATAATAAATGCACCAGAAGAAGAAGAATATAAGATTTTGAAGGGACCAGAAAAGGATACTGAAAACAAGATTTTAAAAATTTAACATGGGTCAAAAGAGAAAAATACATGATCGACAACCGTATCAGCTTGCATAACAGCTGGATTATATAGCAGTTTGATCACGAGTTTCCCCTGATCCCAAAGCAAAACTTTATATGACTATACTTGGAAAATGGTTTTAAAAGCTTTCATCTGCAATATTCTGAAAAGTGAGGCTTTTATTGGAAAACCTGCCGTTTCTTCATCTCTGAAGAGTTCTGAACCCCCCATGCATCCGTCCTCACGTTTCATTGGTGTACATACTCTCTCTGCAGCTTGACAAGTTAAGCTTTGCCTCCTAGAGTAAAGTTCCGCCTGTCAGTTTCTCTCTCCGCCTGCCCGTCTTTTCTTCCTTTGCTCTTTAATCCCCTTTCCTTCTCTTTTCACCCCTTATCTTCATTTCTCTGACTGCTATCTAATTGTGAAATAGAAATGGTGAATAATATTTATTAGGTATTACATTTTAATAGTTGGTTACGTGTTTCATGCTCTTTATAGAAGCTTGCAGAACACTGTTCGTATTCGTATCTAAAACATTTAAACTGGCCGTTCCTGGTGGTCCAGTGGTTGAGAATCCGCTTGCCAACGCAGGGGACGTGGATTCGGTCTCTGGTCTGGGGAGATGCTGGGTGCTGCGGGGGCAGCTAAGGCCGGGCACGGCAGCTCCGGAGCCCGCGGGCCCCGAGTCCCGAGGCCAGCGCGCCCGAGCGCCCACGCCTGCACCAGGAGAGCCTCCGCAAGCAGAAGCCGCGCCGCGACCGGAGCGCGGCCTGCACGCGGGCAGCCGCGGAGACCCGGCGCCGAGGCGGGAGGGTGGGCGGCTCAGCCGCGCCGACTCCTCGCAACCCCGCGGCCTGGAGCCCCTGCCGGGCGCCTCTGTCCACGGATTCTCCCGGGAAGAACACTGGAGCCGGTTTCCACTCCCTACTCCAGAGGATCTTCCCAGCCCCGGGACTGACCCTGTGTCTCCTGAATTGTCAGGCAGACTGTTTACCGTCTGAGCCCCAAAGAAGCCCAGAACCAACGCACCCAAAAACAGATAAATAGCAATTATGTGAAAGAGATGCATTAAACTATAGTTTATATATGGTTTATATATATGCATATCAGTTCAGTCGCTCAGTCGTGTCCGACTCTTTGCGACCCCATGGACTAGTAGCCTACCAGGCTCCTCCCTCCATGGGATTCTCCAGGCAAGAGTACTGGAGTGGGGTGCCATTTCCTTCTCCAGGGGATCTTCCCCCCAGGGATGGAACCCGGGTCTCCTGCATTCCAGGCAGACGCTTTAACCTCTGAGCCACCAGGGAAGCCCCAGCTTGCATATATATTAAACTAATGGTACTGTAATAAGTAGACTCCAGTAGTTAAGATTCTGTACTCAGATGAGGGAAGAATATGCACAAAGTGAGAAAATAAGTAATATTAGGAATCCGGTATTTCTGTCTTTTCCCAAGCATGAGCTATATATTTTTTGTCAAAAGAGAAACAAAATGCTGTGCATGAAGGTGAGCAATGACTCCATGGCAATACCCTTAAATATACTGTTCTGTCAACAAGAAAAAAATCAAAAAGGACGCAGCCAGCTGACGAGTAGATAAACAATGAAACTCCTACAAAGAAAAGGTGGATGACCGAAATGGCTTCCTGCCTGAAACCAAAGGCACTTATAAAGGATGCTGCTCTCTCCTAGCTAAACTATATTATCTACAACCATGAAAAGCAAGCATTCAGATCAGTAAATCTGATAGGCAGGTAGGTTTAGTTGCTCAGTCGTGTCTGACTCTTGCGACTCCATGGACTGCAACCTGCCAGGCTCCTCTGTCCATGGAATTCCCCAGGGCAGAATACTGGAGTGGGTTGCCATTCCCTTCTCCAGGGGATCTTCCTAAGCCGGGGATAGAACCCAGGTCTCCCACGTTGCAAGCAGATTCTTTACCAGCTGAGCCACCAGGGAAGCCCTGGTAAATCTGGGAGCCCAGGTGAACGAGGAGACTCGTGGCCGAGAGTCCATGGGATCCTGGGCTTCAAAGTCTTCCCTGCTGAGATCTTGGGTAATCAATCAACTTAGAGTCTCTTTGCCTCGTCTGTGGAATGGTGGATAATAACAGCACCTACCTTTTAGGATTATTGTGAAGATTAAACAAGTTATTATTTCTAATACATCTAAAGCAATGCAAATAGTCTAACCACTCAGATGAGAGGATATAGGAATCTTTTTAAATTAAATGAATCCATGGTATATGTAAATTATAAGCAATATACACAATGACTAAAGCTTTATTTTATAGCCTTTTTTCTTGCTGGCAGAAATATCAAAGGCAAGAAATGGGAAAAGGTCACCAAGAGGATGAGAAGGAAAGGAGAAAAAAGTGACACACACTTGATCTATGTTTCTCCACTCCACCCTTTTTCCGTCATAAACTAGCCCTAATGCTAACCCTTTTTATATAAGTAATGCATATATTGTATTTTGAAATCCCAAAATAATTATATAAATAGAAGCTCTTAGGTATGGTTATAACGAGCAGTTTGGGAAATAAAGAAAGAAGAAAAGGACGTTGCAATTTTACTTGTCTCTTTGCCCCCAGCTGTTCTTTGCAAAGCCTCAGTTCTTCGCATGTTCAATTTCTATTATGTTCTGTTTCTTGCCTGGTGTCCATAAATCTTTTACCCCAAAACATATCAGAGATGATCTAGGCTTAATTTATAAGGTCTGAAATACAGTGTCTTCCAAAATGCCCTGGATGACTCATGAATATCTTCATGCCCACTTTCTAACATAATCAAAATTTCATAATCAAAAGTAAAGAAGGAAAAATATAATTTTTCAAATAATACTGTACTTAATTTCAAATGATATGTATATACATATATGTCAACTAAAATCTATACATACAGATATATTTTATTTATTCATAAAGAAATTATTCTCCTGGTTTTTCTTTGCAATAAAACCACTAGTTAAGCTAAACTTCTTTGACTAATGATAAATTCTGCAGCAGGCAACCTGATCATCACAGAAGTGGAACACTGTCTTCTAGGACCTTATGAAACATGAGCTACATGAATATAGTTTCCCATCTTACAGCTCTAAAATGACATGGAATACTGAGATAACAATCTATCTTCTCAAACTGGGCAACATTTAAAGAGTATATTAGTCAGCATTTTTAAATGGAAAACTGGCATTCAGCAGTCCTTAAAATAGATAGGAGAAGGCTATATACACTCAGAAATAAGTACAAACTTGATTCTTAATTAAATGTTATTTTCTTACATAGTTGGCAAAACTCTATTTTCTCCAACTATCTCCATTTGCATATCAGGTAATACTGTAGTGTCCACATTTGGAGATTAAAATAAACTACCAAACAAGAGAATATTCTGTAATAAAACCAAATGGCCTGTTTGGATCCTGAAACAGGTATTGTGTGGCCAGATGTAGTACATGTAACAATTAAAACACATTGGCAAAACCAATAGAATATTGTAAAGTAGTTAGACTCCAATAAAAAGACACACATTGGAATCACCTTAAAACATACCTTTGCTAGCTTGATTTCAACCGAGTATAAGTATGCCTTTTGGAATGCATCACAGCAGAGTCTGTATAGAACTGATTCCGCAACAAAAAATAAGGCAGGCAGATGATCGCAATCAAAGACAGCATGGTCCAGGGAAGCATAGAGCATATTTAAAGCTTCTGAAATATTGACAAGTAGAAACGTAATTTATAAATCATGCTGTTTTTCTGCATGCTACAATTAAGTCTTATAACCAGTCACCAAGACCACACTGTGGCTTTAAAATATTGGCAGCCTTGGACATCCCTCCCATCAAGAGATGAGGTCTATGCCCCCTTCCCTGGAAGCTGAGCAGGCCTTGTGACTGCTTCAATCAATAGGAAGGGCCATTCAGTGAAGAAAGCTGAGCGCCGAAGAATTGATGCTTTTGAACTGTGGTGCTGGAGAAGACTCTTGAGAGTCCCTTGGACTGCAAGGAGATCCAACCAGTCCATTCTGAAGGAGATCAACCCTGGGATTTCTTTGGAAGGAATGATGCTAAAGCTGAAACTCCAGTACTTTGGCCACCTCATGCGAAGAGTTGACTCATTGGAAAAGACTCTGATGCTGGGAGGGATTGGGGGCAGGAGGAGAAGGGGACGACAGAAGATGAGATGGCTGGATGGTATCAGAGACTCGATGGATGCAAGTCTGAGTGGACTCCGGGCGTTGGTGATGGACAGGGAGGCCTGGCGAGCTGCGATTCATGGGGTCGCAAAGAGTCGGACACAACTGAGCGACTGAACTGAACTGAACTGAAGGGCCGTTCAGTGACGCTGTGTGACTTCCAAGACTAGATCAGAAAGGGCAATCGAGTGGCCCCCTTGAGACGACAGAGGAGGGGAAGGGCAGGAGAGAGGCGAGGAAAGAGAAGCACCCTAGGAAGGCGGTCCAGCTCTTCCAGCCAAGAAAAGTAGGTCAGGGCACATAGATGCGCGTGCTGGGCTCAGCCGCTTAGTCCTGCCCAGCTGCTTGCAATCCTGTGGACCGGAGCCCGCCAGGCTCCCCTGCCCACGGGACTTTCCAGGCCAGAGCACTGGAGTGGGTTGCCGTGTCCTCCTCCAGGCTTCTTCTCGACCAGGGATCAGACTTGCATCTCCTAGTCTCCCGCATTGGCAGGCACGCTCTTTACCGCCAGCATCGTTACACAGTGGTGGGGAAATCGGACAGAACTGGATGACAAAGAAGAGTCAGCAGAAGCGCTATGAACAGAAGAGCAGAGGAAATAAGGCCAGTGGAGCTGAACAAAGAAGAAGGGGCAGTTAAGGCCCCACAGAAAGCCGCACCGCACGTCATTACAGGCACACTGCATCTATTTACTGTGCTTTGCAGATATTGCGGTTTTTCTTTTTTTTAATTGAAGGTTTTTAGTAATCCAACATCTAGCAAGTCTAGCAAGTGCCACTTTTCCAAAAGCATTCTTTTTTAATTAAGGTATGTGCATTTTTCAGACAAG
Organism: Cephalophus harveyi; assembly: GCA_006410635.1. Taxonomy (NCBI): domain Eukaryota; kingdom Metazoa; phylum Chordata; class Mammalia; order Artiodactyla; family Bovidae; genus Cephalophus; species Cephalophus harveyi. The sequence goes on from SJYT01008979.1 coordinate 1,236,027, forward strand.
CTATTGCACAGTTGATAGACCGTAATATAGCATAAATATAGCTCTTAAAAGCACCATGAAGCAGAGAACTTCATGTGACTCACTTCATTGAAATATTTTCTTTATTATGGGGATCTTGAACCAAACTCACAATCTCTCCAAGAATGTACCTGTACAAAGATTTTGAGCAGCTGTTATGAACAAAACTGAGGTTAAGTGACAAGGAAGAGCAAGTGGGTGCTGGTGAGTCAAGACTGCTGACCTCAGTATCATTTAAACATTTCACGGGGCCAGGCTGTGGGCAGCACCGCGATGGAAGGCCGTAAAGGAAACTTACAGACGAATCACTCCTATTCTCCCTCCTGCTTGAAAGCTCCCAGACAGCGCTGCTGCTGCTGCTGCTGCTGAGTCGCTTCAGTCGTGTCCGACTCTGTGCGACCCCATAGACGGCAGCCCACCAGGCTCCCCCGTCCCCGGGATTCTCCAGGCAAGAACACTGGAGTGGGTTGCCATTTCCTTCTCCAATGCAGGAAAGGGAAAGTGAAGCCATGTGAAAGTGAAGCGACCCCATGGAGTGTAGCCCGCCAGGCTCCCCTGTCCCTGGGACCCTCCAGGCAAGAACACTGGAGTGGGTTGCCATTTCCTTCTCCAATGCATGAAAGTGAAAAGGGAAAGTAAAGTCGCTCAGTCGTGTCCTGACTCCTAGTGACCCCGTGGACTGCAGCCCACCAGGCTCCTCCGTCCGTGGGATTTGCCAGGCAAGAGTACTAGAGGGGGTTACCATTGCCTTCTCCACCCAGATAGCACTACAAACCCCAATTTATGTGGGGAAATACTCTCTGACCTCATCTGGATACCATTCTAAACTCATTTTAAAAGGCATACACATAAAATTTAAGTTAATGATAGAAGGAACTTTATTTCCTAACAAGTAATCTTTCTGAATCTCTTTTTTAGATTGGTTGGAGGGGGGTTTAAAAGGCACACAGAAATAAGAAGTGATAAATGAAAAGGTAATGAGTAAAATGGCTGTTTAAAACAAGTGAAGAAATAAATGGCCATTTGGTTAATGTTTTATGAGTAAGAGTTATAAAATGCCAAAACAAGTTTCTCTAAAGTATAATGCCTATTGTAATTGAAAATCACTAAATGACATTTTATATTACTTTTTAATTAGTTACTAATTTTAGAAAAAAGCAATAAGGACTCTGCTGAGCAAAAGTTTTTAAAACAATTTCATAATTAGAAAGTTGAGCTGCCAAATTTATAAATTCAAAATTACAAAAGGAACTTTCATAATGAGACATTGCCAGACATTTCAGTACAAGAAAGGCAAATTTTCCTTGACTCCTGCACAGTCTCTAAATATTACAGCCACCAAACTGTGCCTTCACTGGTGATCCAGATCACTTAGCGTGACTGCGCAGACCTCGGCCAGTGGACGTACCGTCCTGGACTTCTCCTCTGCACTGAGCCAGGTGCACCACTTCGGTCCACGCAGCAGGAAGGTGCACGTGTCTCCCCATCCCCAAGGTCCTGAGACCCAGTTTTCTCTGTTATTGGGAAGATAAAAGAAGCAAGCAAAAATATAAGCCTTTTAAATTTTAATACAGGTTTATTTTCATTGTCTACATTTTACTAATTTGTTCCTACTTTATCATTTATTTTCACTGAAGTATAGTTGACCCACAATATTCTTTTACTTTCAGGGATGCAGCCACGTGATTCGGTTACACATATGCACACCCATTTTCTCAGACTCTTTTCTGTTACAGGTTATAATGGGATATTGAGGACACCTTCCTGTGCTCTTCAGCAAGTCCTTGTTCATCTGTTTTGTATACGGTCATGTGTATCTGCGAATCCCATACTCTCTCTGTCTAAACTCCACCTTCCCCTTTGATAATATTAAATTTGCTTTCTATGTCTGCACGTCTGACTCTGTTTTGTAACTGAGTTAATTTGTGGGTTTTCTTTTTTTAGATTCTGCACATAACTGTTATTGTGAGATATTTGTCTTTCTCTGCATGACTTCGGTGATAATCTCTAGGTCCACCCATATTGCTGAAAATGGTATTACTTCTTTCCTTTTTATGGCTGAGTAATACTCCTCATCAAGCAGTGGCGCTGGCACACAAGGCGCCGCGGTGCTCCGCCCGGCCTCTCGGCGTCTAACTGGATCGCGCCTCCACGGGGCCGGCGCCCTCGGCTTGGCCCTTCCGGTGGCTCCGCTGGGGTCCTTGCGTTTAGTTCTGCTGCTGACGTTGCTCTCTCGGCCTCTTACTCAGTTCATCTCCTGCTGGGTTCTGTGTTCAGACCCCGGTGACATCTTACGAAGATGCTGGACTCTCTGCATTTGGATTACCTGGAAAAGTGGTGCTGGCAAGCACCACAGTAACTGAGAACACTCTGGAGCTCTGTCCCCTTCTCCTTTAATCGCTAAAGCAGCTTCCCGCTGCTGTTTCAGGTTTTTGTCTGGAGACTCTGGTGGGTCTCGCTGTCTTGATGGAGACACGCGATCGATCGCTCGTGTCGGCGTGGATCTCCCTCTTGCACTTTCTTCCTAAAATAGGCCTTCTAGGCTGCACAAGTAGCGTCTTGTTCTTCTTCACGGTGTCCTTTGCTCTTGTGGTAATAATTTAAAATGCTCCACCCCTGGCCCTTTAACACTAAATTATGTAGAACAGTGCTACCGACGATTGTAAACCAAAGCTCTTTCATTTCTCCAAAGAGAATGCTTATGCCATAGCAACCGTGACTTTTTCATTTCTCTGCACACCTCAGTCTGCCGATATACTGTGAACTTCAAAGCCCTTCTAAGAAACGGATGCAGGATGTAGCGGGTACAGCAACTGCTTCAAGCTTTCTCGCTTGCTTCATACCTGCGCTCTTTGGGCACCTCACTTTTTAATGATGATGTAGCATCAGAATTACCACAGGGTTACAGTAAATACTTGCCACATGACGCCCTTATGACCATGAAGCTATGCACACTATTTTCTGTGTTTTGATGGTCCCGCTAATCCACTTCCCTGCAAGGAAAGCTTTAATGATGTTTTTCCCCGATCTTCCACTCTCAAGGACTCACAATCCTTCAGTCACCCTAGCTCGCAACATCATCACTGCTTTACTTGCAATGTATGTTCCTGGCATCAGGAGCTCATTTGGTACAGTTGGTTCCAGTACATCAGTGGGTGTGATTTCTGTGTTCCCAGGACTCTTTTTCTCTTAAAATGAGCAGAGAGGATTTCCTCTCATGAAAAAAGGTGGGGACCTTTGTCTTGCTCATCTTTGGTATTTTGGTTGGTAATTTTAGTTTAGCACTCATTATTTTTAATTGGATTAATAACTGAAGGAAATATTTTCTCACTTTCTATGAAGAATACTTTACCTTCGTATGCAAAAAGGAACTACTCTGGAAGGCACCTTGGATTACTGCTCTTTATACAGGTTAACACTTTTGTAAACATTAACAGAAAAGCAGAACAAAAAAGGAGTGGGCAGGGGAAGGGAGGTGCAGCGATTTTAATCAAAATAAGAAACAAATTCAAAATGCCCCTAAATGTGTTGAATCCCTTTTGTTCATGAGTTTAATTTTTAGAATTAACAGGGTAGTTTTAATGCTTACAGAGATACCTGAGCAGAAAGAACAGAGTTCTCATGTGTCCCCTCATGCCAGCACAACCACAGTTTCCCATGTCACTAGCAGCATGTTTTAGTAAGGTGCATTTGTTATACTTGATGGGCCAATATTGATATGTTATCATTAACTGAAGTTCATCCTTTACATTAGGGCTCACTTCTGATGCAAGTATTGGCATCCTCGGCTCTTTTTACTGTCTGCATAAAAACCATGAGCCTTTCCAAAGTGCCGTTTGGTGGAATTAGGCAGCACTGAACCTTTCAGACCGGCTTCTATCACTTAGCACAATGTGTTTAAGTTTCCTCCATGACTCTTCATGGAGGAAGACAGCTTGATAGCTCTTTTTTAAACCACTGGTAATATTCCACTGTATGGATGTACCACATTTTGGGGCTTCCCAGGTGGTGCTAGTGGTAAAGAATCTGCCTGCCAGTGCAGGAGATGTAAGAGATGCAGGTTCAATCCTTGGGTCTGGAAGATCCCCTGGAGGAGGGCATGGCAACCCATTGCAGGATTCTTTCCTGGAGAATCCCTTGGACAGAGGAGCCTGGCCAGCTACAGTCCACAGTGTTGCAAAGAGTTGGGCATGACTGAAGCAACTTAGCAATATATACACCCACACATACATATATATACACACAAATATATCACATCTTCTTTATCCATTCATCTGTCAATGGACACTTAGGTTGCTTCCATGTTTTGGCTATTGTAAACAGAGCTGCTGTGAACACTGGGGTCATATATCTTTTTGAATTAGACTTTCCATATTTTCCAGATACATGCCCAGGAGTGGAATTGCTGCGTTATATGGTGACTCTATTTTAAGTTTTTAAGGAAACTCCTACCATTCTTCACAGTGGCTGCACCAGTTTACATTCCTACCAACACTACCTACCACTGTATTCCTGCCTACCACTCTCTCTCCTGCATTTGTAGACTTTTTGATGAAGATCATTCCAACTAGCATGAAATGATGCCTCATTATGGTATAGATTTGCATTTCTCTAATAATTAGTGATGTTGAACATCTTTTCATGTGCTTGTTGGTCATTTGTATTCTTTGAAGAAAAGTCTAGTTAGATACCTGCCCATTTTTTGATTGGGTTGTTTGGGTTTTGTTTTTGTTTTTTTTTAATATTGACCTTCATGAGCTGTTTGCATATTTTGGAAATTAATCTCTTGTCAGTTAATCACTTGCAAATATTTTCTCCCAGTCTGTTAAGTTATCTTTTTCATTTTATGAATGGTTTCCTTTGCTGTACAAAAGTTTTTAGGTTTGATTAGGTCCCATTTGTTTGGTTTTGTTTTTCTTTCTATTGCCTTGGGAGACTAACCTAAGAAAACACTGGTACAATTTATTTCAGAGAATGTTTTGTCTGTGTTCTCTCCTAGGGGTTTTGTGGTGTCATGTCTTATAGTTAAGTCTTTCATGTCTTATATTTAGGTCTTTAAGTCATTTCGAGTTTCCTTCTGTTTATGGTGTGAGGGTATGTTCTAACTTTGTCAATTCACATGTGGCTGCCCAGTATTGCCAACACACTTGCTGGAAAGACTGTCCATTGTATAATTATTGCCTCCTTTGTTGAAGATTAACCGTAGGTGTGTGGATTGACTTCTGGGTTCTCTCTTCTGTTCCACTGATCCATATGTCTGTTTTGCAAATAACACACTGTTTTGATTGCTATAGCTTTGCAGTATTGTCTAAAGTCTGCAAGGGTTATACCTCTAGCTTTGTTCTTTTTCCCTCAGGATTACTTTGGCAATTCTGGGTCTTTTGTGGTTCCATATAAATTTCAGGATTTAGTTCTAACTCTGTGAAAAATCTCATGAGTAATTTGATAGGGATTGCATTGTATCTGTATATTGTTTGGGTAGTATGGCTATTTTACCAGTACTAATTCTTCTAAACCAAAGCATCGGATACTTTTCCATTTCTTTGAACCATCTTCAATTTCCTTTACCAATGTTTTATAGTTTTCAGCATGCAAGTCTTTAATCACCTAGGTCATGTCTATTCCTAGGGTAATTTTTTTATACACAATTGTAAATGGCTTTGCTTCTTTTCTTTTGCTTTCTCTTTCTGATATCTCCTTGTTAGTGTAAAGAAAGGTAACAGGTTTCTATATCTTAATCTTGTATCTTACCACCTTGCTGAACTCATTTATCCATTCTAGTAGTTTTTGTGTGGTGGCTTTAAGGTTTTCTGCATAGAGTATCAGGTAATCTGCACACAATGACAGTATCACCTCTTCTTTTCCAATTTGGATACCTTTTACATCCTTTTCTTGTCTGATCGCAATGTCTAGAACTTGCAACACTATGCTGAATAGAAGTGGTAAGGGTGGACAACCTTGCTGTGTTCCAGAATTTAGCAGTAAGGTTTTCAGTTTTTCACCACTGAGTGTTACACTGACTGTGAAAGTGAGAAGCGAAAGTCACTCAGTCGTGTCTGACTCTTTGCAGCCACATGGGCTGTAGCCTGCCAGGCTCCTCTGTTCACGGGGATTCTCCAGGTGAGAATACTGAAGTGGGTAGCTGTTCCCATCTCCAGGGGATCTTCCCAACCCAGGGATCGAACCCAGGCCTCCCACAGAGCAGGCGGACTCTTTACTGTCTGAGCCACCAGTGGGTTATCATAAATGCCTTTTTAGTATGTTAAAATATGCTCCCTCCATACCCACTTTGTTGAAAGTTTTAATCATAAATGGATGTTGAATTCTTTTTTCTAATCAACATTTTCCATGAATTAAAAATAATTTTTTTTAATATACGGTAAACCATGAATAAAATACTGGGAAATAACTGCCACAAAAACAGATGGCTTAATTTATTCATTTGTTTTGTGCAGTTTTTATTTTACCAGTCATTTCATACTATAGCAAAATCACATGCATATTATTTCTCTGTCAAAACTTAAATGGTGCCTAATTAAGAAAAGGTAAAACAAAGATTTGTTTTACCTTCTCTTCTGTTTTTATATTCTTTGAAAACTTGTGAATTAATGATATATTCTTAAAGAATGTATTTAGCAGGTTAGGTGGATAGTTTGCTACAGAGAAAGAACAGAGTACTCTGTACATCTATAGTGAATGTTTAGAAGGCCTTTCTGGCCTTTAAAAAAAACAAACAAACAAACAATAAGCAAGATATGTTTGTTAACATTTTTTCAGTCAAATGTAGAATTTTCATAAATAAATATTTATTTACAGGCCTTTGATATTTTGATGTGGACTTTTGGATTAGTGTCAACAGCTGTATTCCTCAATAATTTATGAATAATTTTCATCCAAAAGCCATTTGACATTGAATAATTTGGTCATAATCTTTAATTTGCATTTAGTATTTTTAACTATGTCTAAGGGGATGACAGAGGATGAGATGGCTGGACAGCATCACTGACTCAATGGACATGAGTCTGAGTGAACTCCAGGAGTTGGTGATGGACAGGGAGGCCTGGCGTGCTGCGATTCATGGGGTGGCAAAGAGTCAGACACGACTGAGAAACTGAACTGAATTGAACTGAACTTATAACTAAAGAAATATGTATTCTTATTTTTTCTTTCAATATTTTAGAGCATGTAATCATCCACCAACTGGAAGAGAAAGTTCACATACTAAGTAATCAAACAGCCATTACCTTACATTTGATAATGTTTTTTCTAGCTATGTCCAATAGTTCTTCCTCCTCTTTTGGATTTTTTGTTTGATTGAATCTCAAGATGAATTCTTTTGTGATTGAAAATGGTGGCCTAAACCAAAAAAAGAAAAAGAAAAAAACAGTAATTATAGCTATGACTTCCAAATTTCAATTAATCAAACTTCCAGTGGCTAAGTATTATCTATTTCCTTAAAAATTACCTTAATGAGAAAGTCTCACACACACAAAATCAGTAAAGTAATATATCTATAGATATATGTAACATATTATATATATATATATATATCCAGGCCTCTTAGATTAATCTTATCATACTCTTGGTTGAGAAACATAATTCTCATGATGTCAAAGAAATTTTAGCCCCTTGAAAAAGAAAACCCTGTATCATAGTTCAGTTCAGTTCAGTTCAGTCGCTCAGTCGTGTCCGACTCTTTGCGACCCCATGAATCGCAGCACGCCAGGCCTCCCTGTTCATCACCATCTCTCGGAGTTCACTCAGACTCACATCCATTGAGTCAGTGATGCCATCCAGCCATCTCATCCTCGGTCGTCCCCTTCTCCTCCCCAATCCCTCCCAGCATCAGAGTCTTTTCCAATGAGTCAACTCTTCGCATGAGGTGGCCAAAGTACTGGAGTTTCAGCTTTAGCATCATTCCTTCCAAAGAAATCCCAGGGTTGATCTCCTTCAGAAAAAGTTAAATAAGCAGGGTGACAATATACAGCCTTGACGCACTCCTTTTCCTATTTGGAACCAGTCTGTTGTTCCATGTCCAGTCCTAACTGTTGCTTCCTGACCTGCATACAGATTTCTCAAGAGGCAGGTTAGGTGGTCTGGTATTCCCATCTCTTTCAGAATTTTCCACAGTTTATTGTGATCCACACAGTCAAAGGCTTTGGCATAGTCGATAAAGCAGAAGTAGATGTTTTTCTGGAACTCTCTTGCTTTTTCCATGATCCAGCGGATGTTGGCAATTTGATCTCTGGTTCCTCTGCCTTTTCTAAAGCCAGCTTGAACATCAGGGAGTTCACGGTTCACGTATTGCTGAAGCCTGGCTTGGAGGATTTTGAGCATTACTTTACTAGCATGTGAGATGAGTGCAATTGTGCGGTAATTGGAGCATTCTTTTGCATTGCCTTTCTTTGGAATTGGAATGAAAACTGACCTTTTCCAGTCCTGTGGCCACTGCTGAGTTTTCCAAATTTGCTGGCATATTGAGTGCAGCACTTTCACAGCATCATCTTTCAGGATTTGAAACAGCTCAACTGGAATTCCATCACCTCCACTAGCTTTGTTCGTAGTGATGCTTTCTAAGGCCCACTTGACTTCACATTCCAAGATGTCTGGCTCTAGATGAGTGATCACATCATCATGATTATCTGGGTCGTGAAGATCTTTTTTGTACAGTTCTTCTGTGTATTCTTGCCACCTCTTCTTAATATCTTCTGCTTCTGTTAGGTCCATACCATTTCTGTCCTTTATCGAGCCCATCCTTGCATGAAATGTAAAGAGCAATACTGCATAGGAACCTGGAATGTCAGGTCCATGAATCAAGGCAAATTGGAAGTGGTCAAACAAGAGATGACAAGGGTGAACGTCGACATTCTAGGAATCAGTGAACTAAAATGGACTGGAATGGGTGAATTTAACTCAGATGTATCATAGTTACCAGAAGTCATATTGGTATATGTCTTCTTTAGAGGTAAAATCCAGCATCGCTTCACTGAAAACTGACTTATCTCCTCACATATTTCAGTGTTGGTTCAAGTTAAGCTGAAACATTATTCCCTCCAAAAAAGTGGAATCAGCCTGACTATGGTTGAAGAAAGGCTGGCAGGAGAGGAAAGATGCGTGCAGCAAGGTCAGAGAGGTGGCAACGAGCCAAATCAACTCCGGATGAGACAGGAGGCTGAGAGGAGCGGCGTAATCCAACCTAGGTCTTAACTGGATCATCCTGATGCTGTGCTGAGAGTTTGGAGTTTGGGCAGGTAGCAAGGGTAAAAGCACACCCACACTTAGGTGAGAGGTAATTTGGCTTGGATCAGAATTAGAGAAAATAATCAAAGGGAAGAGTCCAGATAATGGGTATATTTTGACATTAACTCCAACCAGACTGCCCAATGAACTAGAGATAGGCATAAGAGGAAAAATAAAAAGTCATGACTGAACTGAATAACTGAAAGGACGGAACTGCTATTTGCCAAGATGGGAAAGGTTGCTGGAGGACCAGATGTGGGGTGAGGGCAGAGAATAAGTTCAGCACTGGCCGTGTTTTGAGTTGGCCATGGCTGTCCAAATGAAGATGCAGAGCAAGCAGTTAGACATAGGAGTCTGAACTTGGGGAAAGGTTCAGGCTAAATACGTAAATTTTGAGTCATCAGCACACATAAGGTATTTGAAGTCTTTTGAATGGGAAGCATCCCATGGGTAAAGTGTAGAGAGAGTAGACAAGTATTTTAAAGAGAAGTGAGGAAAGTTGAGGCTGCATGCAAGAGAATGAACAAAGTGCTTATAATGATGCATCACAGAGTTTAAAACAGCATGGGATCAAAGCGATATCAGAGGAATAGAAAATTGGTAGTAGAATCAATGAGCTGCTTGTGTGATAAAATAATTGTTAGAGTCATACTATTAAAAGCACTGATCTGAGAGAATAAAACACATTTTTCAACAACTTACTGTTAATTTTCTGAATTAATTGCTCTGTGGGATATAGAAAAAAAAACATGAACAAAAATCAGATTTTTGCCCCTGAGTGACTCACGGTCCTATTGGGAAGACAGATGTATGTGAAAAGTAATCACAGGGTAAGCAGGGATAAAAGCATGGTGCTCTAAACTAGAACCAAACAGATAACCCAGTGAGGAGCAACGAAAGAAACGACGAACTCTTTAACTACCACCCTAAAATATGCGTTTGTTCAGTCAGTCAGTAAGCATTTCCTGTCTCTATGTTCAAGCACAACCTTGGAACCAGGGTACAGGATGAACCAACAACAACCTTGCCCGCAAGCACATGGTGAGACAGCGGAGGAGCCGAGGCGTGAGAACTCACAAAGTCTGCTAGAACTGGGCATTTGGGATGAACAACTCCATTCTTGACTTTCTGTTCTCTTGCTCTTGGAAATATGTGCTTCGATAGATATGGTGAAGCTTGGCTGAAAACTCTCAACAGTCATCTGGGATGACATGTCTTTGATCAACATGGACCTACTCTGCCTGAAGAGTCCAAAATAGCGTTAATCTTCCCCTTTGTACAGAGGGGTATGGGAATAAAAATAAGATAGTCCCTTTAACCACTGAAATTTTTCTAAATTTCATTAGAAATTAGATTTTTTTTAAGTGTTAACGCAACAGTGTCGTTTGTAACAAACCGAACATTCGGGGGGCCTCCCAACAGTACTGTCTCCACCCCTACCCATCAGAAACAGCCAAGACCAATGCTTACAAACAAACCGAGCTATGGGAACTCTTTTCAACAAATAGAACCATGTAACTAACACTGCAGCATGCTTTCTTCATTAAATTTTTCAGACATTATTCAAGTTCATCCGATCCTAATATGCAGTAGTATGGATGTACACAACAATTAACAACTTCTTTGACAAATTCCCATTCCTTTCATGCTAACTGATACTGTAATTTCTTAAAATTCTTGTACATAAGGCTGGTATTTGGTAGCTGCACACTATTCTGAGTTATCAATCTCCACGCTATTTTCAGTAGTTAAATATTTGATTACCACCTCTACTTGTAAGCATATCTATATAGACATCATAAGAGAATTAAAAGGCAAAAGTTCAAATGGTAGAACATATTTTCAAGACATGTAACTGACAAAGGGCTCATATCCATAATATAACCAGAATACAAAAGGAACTCTCAAGCAACAGAAAAAGAAGTTTTAAACAGATAACTGACAAGAGAAGAAATCCATAACTACGTGAAACCACAGTTAACATCGTAAAATAGGGAAACTCAAATTAAACCATCTCATTGAAGCAGATTTCCCTACCGACAACCACAGAACCACAGACACACACATAGACAGTATCCAAGGGTTTCAAATACAAGTTAAAAATATATTTTTTGAAATTAGATATTTATCTCACCTTTTCTAAAGGCTCTAAGGAAAATGCATTTTTGTAATTTTATTTGTAAAGCAGAGTAAAGCCTCAAGAAGAAAATATCCAATTCAATTTCCATGCTTACATTATACTTTTAAATAATTTTAGTTTTATCAATTATTTTTCAATATGGCTGTGGCCTGTAATGAATCATTAAAAATATGGAAAGCTAATGCTTCCCAGCTTTCTATACAGATACTGAGTACTTTAATTGGTCTCCAACAGCTCATGTCAATAAATATCTAATGGGAAATAAATACAACTGTTTTAACTATTTCTTTTCCCATTACAAACAGAGGTTGTTATACAAATGAATGCTTATTTAATGATAAGCACAACCCATGATAAGAAGCAAAAGAAAACTTGATAAATAGGGGCATCTTAGAGGAAAATACATCTTAGCTTCATACATTCCAATTTCTTCAAAACATCAAAGAGTTTCACAAAGACAGATGTAATTGAGTGTAAGTGTGTTAAGCGCAGTCCTGTGGAACAGGTCATGAGTAAGGTCATCAGGCCAATTTTCACATAACAGAAGCATGCTGAAGCCTTCAGAGTGCATGGGTATCCAATCCAAGCGATTCTTCGTTTACATTATCTGTGAATTTAGAACTTTCTTTAAGCTGATAGTTCATTTGTTCAGTAAACATTTAACGAAAGCCTCTCGCATACAAGATATTTTGCTAGACACAATGAGGGCTAAGAGAACAGTCAGGCCTGGCCTCAAGAGCTGACAGTCCAGGAAGGAACTGAGGCAAATCACAAACGACGCAACATAAAGGAGATGCCCAGGACTCCACTCAGGAGACGCAATCCTGAGTGGAGCTCAGAAGCACAGATCATGATTCCAGCACCCCTTGCGGACATAATCTTTGCTTAATCATTTAATCTGTGTGAGCTATAGTTTCCCATCTGTGGAAATGAGGACAAGACTGGTAGAAATTTGAAAAGCGTTAAAGTGGAGCACATTGTCTAGTTTCTGGCACAGATTCAGCTCTGGATAACTGTTAGTTATAAGAATCATGGTTTTTGGTTAAATGTTCAGAATGAGCTTCTTTGCAGAAATGGCACTTGAGCTATCTTGATGTGCAAACAGGTACCGGAACATGATAGAATGGAAGCTGCCTTTTCAACATCTTGTTTACGCTTCCTCCTAGTCAGATGACCATCCAGCTAGCACCTATATTCCCAGTCTTGCTGGCAGCTGGGTATGGCCACAGGACCAAACCAGCCGGTGGTGAGCAGATACAACATAGGCGAATTTCAGGTCACCTCTAACTTACAGACAGGCCACTGTCCCTAGAATGAACCATTTTCCCCCTTCCAGTGGACTAGAAGACAAAAAGGGTGCTGACTGGCTTTGATTAGGAAGATGAATACAATCATGAGATAATGAGGGTCCTGAGTTTCTCATTGGCCCTAAAAGCAGAGTTATCCAGTCAGCCTAGACCCACTGGTTCACATGTCAGATAAAAACACTTCTATCAGACTTGAGCCTCTGAAATTAGAGACTTCTTTTTATAGTTACGTCAAATTTACCCTAACATAATTAGAAACAAAAAAGAATGATGTGAACCTAGCATAGAGAGACAGAATGCTTAAAATCAAGATAGGTGATGGAGATGGAAATGTCAGGTTGAGACAAATATAAATGACATTAATGGGAGTCTGTGGTAGACTTAAACCTGCCCACCTCAAGGTCTGTTCTCTTTCATGCAGTTTGACATACACGTATGTCTAGGTTTCAGCCAGTAGAAGTCAGTTCTGGGAATCCTCTTGAAAATGCATACAAACCCTTCCCCTCCCTTTCCTCTATTCTGGCCGCATGAAGCACAGCTCTGATCAGCGGAGTCTCAGCAGCCGTGATCGAACATGAAAGGCCCCTAAGAGTGAGGCATATGCATCAGACCAGCTGGCTAAAAGGAACCTAAATTCTAGATCACCATGGGCTTCCCTGATGGCTCCCACGGTAAAGCGTCTGCCCGCAACGAGGGAGAACTGGGTTCGTTTCCTGGGTCGGGAAAGTCCCTGGGGAAGGAAATGGCAATCCACTCCAGCGCTGTTGCCTGGAAAATCCCATGGACGGAGGAGCCTGATAGGCTACAGTCCATGGGGTCACAGAGAGTCGGACACGACTGAGCGACTTCACTTCACTTCTTCACTTCACATACCGCCTCTAGACTGACAACATTCAGACAAGTAAACTTGTCATTGCTATTTAGATTCTCTTAGTTGCAGTGGGCACCAATCCTGTACTTTACAGAGACTTCTGAGTCTTATCTGATAACAAGAGAACCATTCAGCAGAAGAGTGACAAGATGACAGCAATGTTTCAGGATGACTAAAGCGCCTGGCAGGGTCTGGAGTGAGGAGTGGCTGCTGGTAAACGGTTGGGCAATTATTTCAACAATTTACATAAGAAGTCGTAACGATCTGAACTGCAGCCTGGCAAACAGTAATGAGGAAAAAATAAGTGAACGTGAGAAATGAGTTGGAAGCTAAATCAAAGGGGCTCAATGACTAATGAGACGTGAGAAAAGAAATTTTGAGGGTGGACACAGAGATAATCTTAAGGCTCTCAGTCAACATGATTAGGAGTAGAGACATGACATCAAGACAATCAGATGGAAACATTTGGGCAAGTAACCTGTGCCATTCTGGACGCACATCCTCTCTCTGTGGGACACCGAGGAGAGAGGTCTATAACACAAATGAACTTGTGAGGCTTTCGGAAGCGGACGCTGCTGCTGCTGCTGCTGCTGAGTTGAGTCGGTCGTGTCCGACCCTGTGCGACCCCATAGACGGCAGCCCACCAGGCTCCCTCGTCCCCGGGATTCTCCAGGCAACAACACTGGAGTGGCCTGCCGTTTCCTTCTCCAATGCATGAAAGTGGAAAGTGAAGTCGCTCAGTCGTGTCTGACTCTGAGCGACCCCATGGACTTCAGCCTACCAGGCTCCTCCATCCATGTGATTTTCCAGGCAAGAGTACTGGAGTGGGGTGCCATTTCCTTCTCCAAGGAAGTGGATAAGATCTGGAAATAAAGACTTTGGGTTCACCTATGTATTCAAAGCCATGACATTAAGAGGAACAGTACTGGAGGAAAAAAAAAAAGAATCAAGGGAGATCTTTGGATAAATCCCACGGATGGGAGGCAAGAGGGAAAGAATGGTAAATATGATAGGAGATTCAGGGAAATAGTGCAGTGGAATTCAAACAAGTCTACAACTTGGGGTATAAACACTATGAGAATTGCGCGTTACTCGCAGTCCCCGTTCAGCCAGCGGGCCCAACTTCTATATTAGCACTAGGGCTCCATCCTCCCATGCCCTGGCCTAAGCTCACAGACTCACAATAGATATTTGACTCTCGCTAGGCCAACTGAAGGGCCTCCCCAGTGGCTCAACTGGTAAAGAATCTGCCTGTAATGCAGGAGACCCCGGTCCGATTCCTGGGTCAGGAAGGTCCCTGGAGAAAGGATTCTTGGGCTTCCCTGGTGGCTCAGTCAGTAAAGAATCCACCCACACGGCGGGAGACCTGGGTTCCATCTTCAGGTTGGGAAGATCCCCTGGAGGAGGGCATGGCACCCCACTCCAGTAATCTTGCCTGGAGAATCCCCATGGACAGAGGAGCCTGGTGGGCTACAGTCCACAGGGTCGCAAAAGAGTCGGACACGACTGAGCGACTAAGCACAGCACAGGCCAACTAAACCCTCTCTCCAGGGCTTTGGAATAATTAGCTAATACCTTCATTAGCTGGTGTCAGAGCTGAAAGTTTACGCACAGCCATGAGGTAGCTTCCGTTGTCACTCAAGACAACAAAATGCCACAAAGCACAGAGCTACTTCTTTGCTACTGTAACCTTGATCCATGTTTGTTGGATTATTTGCTCATATACAGCCTGAGTTTATAGCCTAGTGCAGACAGAGACTGCATCTGTTGACCATTTTATCTCCAATGTCTCTTGGAGACACATACTAATTAGTGAATGAATGAATGAGGCCTGGCTATAGCTTCCACTCTCGCGTTTCACAAAACAGCCCGGCATTCTTCCACTGCATTTTTCTTTTGCTTAAGTTGGACCTGTGCCTGTTCCCTGCAAACAAACAATATTAGACTGAGATGCCAAAGAAGAAGAGACGGAAGATGAAAGCCACGATCAACAATGTGCATCTCGCAGAGATGAAGACTAAGGGTGAGCGGAAGTATCACTAGAGACAATCTTCAGGAAGTCAGTGGAGATTCTTTAAGAGTAGTTTGACTAGCTGAAACAGTATGCTTGGACTTCCCCAGTGGTCCAGTGATTAAGACTTCATGCTTCCAGAGCAAGGAGTGTAGAGATGACCCCTGACCTTGTAACTAGATCCCACATGCCACAGCTAAGAGTGGGCGTGCTGCGGAAAAGATCCCACATGATGCAATTCAGACCCAGCACAGCCAGATGGATAAATAAGTAAAAATAAATTAAAAAAACAAAACCAGAATCTAGATTTCATGGTGCTAATAAACATTACATGCTTTAAACATAGTACTAATAAAATCAACAAACAATCTGCTCTACTTTTGGTAAGCTTGGTGTTTTGGGAAGGTGAAGGAAATGAAACTGAAATTTTAAATAACAATTAACCTGGCTGATGTTTCCTAAAACCTATAAATACCAGCATAACTAAAGAATGGTCTGGCCCTTTCAGGTATGTATATGATACAACTAAATGTATAAGGAATTCAGGAACAGGTTGAGTAATCTGAAGGGCATAAATAGAGAGTTGGGGGTATGGGCATATATTTAGATTTATTCTATAAACATCTTCTGCACATTTGTCAGCCCTGATGCACTGATCTTGAATCTGGACTTTTGAAATGAGACACTGAGAACACACTTGGTCATTTCTGATGCCTGATCACAGCACCTTCACAGTATGGATGTGCAAGAGGCTTTATGGCATGAGGCCAGAAATATAGGCCTCAGATCCACTTCTAAAAATATCTATGGCTTGATATGTTTGTATTAAGTCCTTCTTTTTCTTTAGGTCTTAAAGTTTGATTCAGTCTCAGTAAATGGAATACTGTCTTAAGCCTTGAAAATGCAAACCCTCCTCTTTAGTAGTTACTAATAAAGAAAACGCCAAACAGGTGAGGGGAAAGGGGGCTGTAAATACAGAGTTCTGAGCAGAAAGCCATTGAGAAGAAACCGAAGGCTGAAAAATATTCACAAGAATGAAAATCTAGTTCCTTTTCTAAAGGAACACTCCTCCACTTATAACCGTTCTATTCTGCATGTTAACACTCAGCGGTCCTTTCAAGGCTGTCTGTAAGAGACATCTAGGCTTCTAAAGTTTAATGTCATCTCTCTTTAAATGTAATTAATAATACCAAAAAGGATTAATTAGCTGGCATTGGAGACCCAGGAGATACTGGTTCGATCCCTGGGTCGGGAAGATCTGCTGGAGGAGGATGGCAACCCACTCCAGTGTTCTTGACTGCAGAATCCCATGGACAGAGGAGCCTGGCAGGCTACAGCCCGTAAGGATCACAGAGAGCCAGACACGACTGAGCGGACACACACAGATACACGCTGGTAACAGTACTCAAGCTGATATATTTAACTACTACAGACAGACAAACGTTGCCTACATTCCTGTGCTTGGAAAAGAACTTCAAACTTTATCTCTGTCCTTTCTCCCATTAGCCAAAGAAAAGCGAAAATCAACGACTGACATATGCATGGTTTAAGATGAATCTGACTTTTCCTTTGAAAATGAGTTAATCTTCGATGCCACAAATAATGGTTTAATGAAATCAAGGACACTCCTCCTTCAGGAAGATCTCACCAAAATTGTAAAGGCAAAAAATGGAGTAGAACCATGGCAACACTTGTTCACCTTCTGTAACTTCGACGCATGTCTGCCAGAGAACCCTAAGAGCCAGCTGATTCAAGTGGAGACAGAGGTGCTAGGGCCTGGGGTCAGCAAGTCTGAGGGAACAAAGTGGGGCGTCGGAGAAGGAATATTAATAGCAATCTCTCAGTGCTGCACACGAGCAAGGGAGTGATTCACGACGTTTTAACACAATCTCCCAGGATGCTGGCATTATAGCCAACTCTTCCCTACTTATCCAACTGGATCAAGGCCTAAAAACAAGTTAATCCTTGTTAAGTTGCACAGTGAATGAGTCATCTGGCAAGAGAAAAAAGCTGACATGACAACCAAAGCTATGGAGCACTGCTTGGAGGCTTTGTTCTAGAAAATTCAACTGAAGAAACACCTAAAAATATTTATTTCAAGGGTAAAGAAACCAGTTTAACTGTTAGAGAAGTGCAAAATAATGATAAATGATCAAGACAGAACCTTATTTCTCTTTCATGTGGCAGACCACAATAAGGAATCCAGGCTTGATATGGCAGCTCCAAAGAACTGGAAGTTCTGACTTTTTACCCCTGGCTAATCAGCTTTTCTCAACATACACCTTTTATTTGATGGCCTAAGATGGCAGAAAGTGAAGAGGAACTAAAAAGCCTCTTGATGAAAGTCAAAGAGGAGAGTGAAAAAGTTGACTTAAAGCTCAACATTCAGAAAATGAAGATCATGGCATCTGGTCCCATCACTCCATGGGAAATAGATGGGGAAACAGTGGAAACAGTGTCAGACTTTGTTTTGGGGGGCTCCAAAATCACTGCAGATGGTGACTGCAGCCATGAAATTAAAAGACGCTTACTCTTTGGAAGGAAAGTTATGACCAACCTAGACAGCATATTCAAAAGCAGAGACATTACTCTGCCAAGAAAGGTCCATCTAGTCAAGGCTATGGTTTTTCCAGTGGTCATGTATGGATGGGAGAGTTGGACTGTGAAGAAAGCTGAGTGCTGAAGAATTGGTGCTTTTGAACTGTGGTGTTGGAGAAGACTCTTGAGAGTCCCTTGGACTGCAAGGAGATCCAATCAGTGAGACAGCCATTTCCTAGGCAGGTTGATAAGAAGTCTAGGGGTCCCCAAGGAGAGAGGGGGCTGGAATTCTCAGGGAGGAAAAAGGACAAACTTTTTTTTTTCCTCTACATCTTTAGGATTATGTATCCTGCCTGAGGACAGTCTCTGGATTAAACCTTCTGGCTAATCCTGTTATCTTAAAATGTAAACTATGGGAGTAGGTCGGGTGAGATCTTTACAACCTCCAGACATTCTTTTGGAGAAGGCAATGGCATCCCACTCCAGTACTCTTGCCTGGAAAATCCCATGGACGGAGGAGCCTGCTGGGATGCAGTCCATGGGGTCGCTAAGAATCAGATACGACTGAGCAACTTCACTTTCACGCATTGGAGAAGGAAATGGCAGACCACTCCAGTTTTCCTGCCTGGAGAATCCCAGGGAGAGGAGCCTGGTAGGAGGCTGTCTATGGGGTCGCATGGAGTTGGATACGACTGAAGTGACTTTGCAGCAGACATTCTTTGGATTCACTGGATAGTATATAACTCCATTGCTAACACTAGCAAGCGGGCACTCTTTCTACCCCCTTCTGATGTCTATGTCAGAAGCTTTCTCTGTCTCCTTTCAGTTCAGTTCAGTTCAGTCGCTCAGTCGTGTCTGACTCTTTGCGAATGACCACAGGAAAAACCATAGCCTTGACTAGACGGACCTTAGTCAGCAAAGTAATGTCTCTGCTTTTGAATATACTATCTAGGTTGGTCATAACTTTTCTTCCAAGGAGGAAGTGTCTTTTAATTTCATGGCTGCAGTCACCATCTGCAGTGATTCTGGAGCCCCCCAAAATAAAGTCTAACACTGTTTCCCCATCTATTTCCCCATGAAGTGATGGGGCTGCAAGGAGATCCAACCAATCCATTCTGAAGGAGATCAGCCCTGGGATTTCTTTGGAAGGAATGATGCTAAAGCTGAAACTCCAGTACTTTGGCCACCTCATGCAAAGAGTTGACTCATCGGAAAAGACACTGATGCTGGGAGGGATTGGGGGCAGGAGGAGAAGGGGACAACCGAGGATGAGATGGCTGGATGGCATCACGGACTCGATGGACGAGAGTCTGAGTGAACTCCAGGAGATGGTGATGGACAGGGAGGCCTGGTGTGCTGCGATTCATGGGGTCGCAAAGAGTCGGACACGACTGAGCGACTGAACTGAACTGAACTGAAGATGTCTGCTCCAATTGCTGCAATCACATCCTCATTCCAACTAAAAAAATAAATGGAGAGGAACAAGAAAATATACTACTCTTTTTAACACAAAAATACCCTGAATAGCCAAAGCAATCTTGAGAAGGAAAAATGGAGTTGGAGGAATCTGTTTCCCTCACTTCAGACTATAATACAAAGCTACAGTAATCAAGACAGTATGGTACTGGCACAAAACAGAAATATAGACCAATGGTGCGGGATTAAAAAGCTCAGAGATAAATCCATGCACTTATGGTCACCTAATCTATGACAAAGGAGACAAGCATATACAATGGAGAAAGTACAGCCTCGTCAATAAGTGGTGCTGGGAAAGCTGGACAGGTACGTGTAAAAGAATGAAATTCAAATACTTCCAACACCATACACAAAAATAAACTCAAAATGGATTAAAGACCTAAATGTAAGACTGGACAATATGAAACTCTTAAGAGGGAAACATAGACAGAACACTTTTTGACATAAATCACAGCAAGTCCTTTTTTGACCCAACTTCTACAGTAATGAAAATAAAACAAAATTAAACAAATGAGAGCTAATTAAACTTAAGTTTTTGCACACCAAAGGAAACCTTATAAATGAGATGAAAAGACAATCCTAAGAATGGGAGAAAATATTTGCAAACAAAGCAACTGACAGTCTTTCCCAGGGGCTCAGTTGGTAAAGAATCTGCCTGCAATGCAGGAGACCCAGGTGTCATGCCGGGGTCAGGAAGATCCCTGGAGAAGGAGATGGCGACCTGCTGGACAGAGGAGCTGGGCAGAGAGGAAGGGCTTAATATCCAAACTATGAAACAGCTCATGCAGCTCAATATAAAAAGAACAAACATCCCAATCAAAAAATGGGCAGAAGGACTTCCCTGGTGGTGCAGTGGATAAAAGGGGAAAGTTCAGGTTTATTAACATTTCAGAAAGCTTTGAAGACTATAGGACTATAACTCCCCAGGTATGGGGAAAAAAAGTCCAGCAGCTTCTATGATACAGATGTAAAATAATCTAATAATCTGACTAAATGTTCCTAATGTAAGATTTATATTCTTTTTAATATAAATGTGCATAGTTGATACAAGTCTTCAAAATCTTTTGATCTTTTCCACCTCTAAAATGAAGGAGAAAGCACAAAAGACCATTGTCCACCTTGATAAAACATTTCTTAGTTATAAAAGAAAGCAGTAACAAAATAGTATGTTCTGAACCAGTAATTCCCTCAAGACGGTATGCTTCTCTTTGGTCCAGAAATGTGTGGACTTCAGCACCTCACTTTAAGGATTTGCATGGAACCCTACATGCAGCTTTTAACAGATGCCACACTAAGCCTGCAAAGCTCCTGTTTCTAAGACAAATAAGTGAAGCAAATACAGTATGAGGTCTGACAATTCGTGCAACATATTAAAAAAAAAAAAAGGTAAAAATCCCTTCACACAACATATGTCTCCACCTCATCTCAAAGAGCTGATCCCAGGGGGAGACTCTGGTTTACTTTGATACAAGAGGCCACTGATACAAGACCAACTGTGTTTTCTAAATGGCTGCACAGTTAAAAAAATCCAGGATTTTCAAGGTGCTGAAAAGTTACAGGAGACTCTCTCCACATTGTCTGACTAAATATCTGAGGTAAGAGCAGTCAGGACGAATCCTAATCTCTTCTTCCAACCTCAGGGAGCCGTAGAGAAAGCCACCTTGCTGCTCAGCTGAGAAGGAAAGAGAAAGAAAATATATGTACATATATATATATGATCAATCTCAACATAGATTCATACCTCAGTCTTAAGACTTATCAACAAATTGTAAAACCATCATACTTACCTCCACAACATGCTCAAAAATATGTGCTGGCAACCTGAAACTATAAGTCTACATAGATGATTTGAATAAAGATAAAAGAACTGCTAGAAGTTTAAGATATATTTTTGAAAGCTCAGTGGGTAAATTGGTAACAAGAGAGAATTAGTCATGTGAAAAACAGAGCATATATTAAAATAAATTATTCAAAATATAGGAAAAAAACAAAAAGATGGAAACCAGAGGAAAAGACATGAAATATGAAACGATTTGGTCTAATATGCACTCAGTCAAGTGCCTCACAAAAAGGGAAAGGCAGTATCTGAAGGAACGACGTCTGATGTGTTTCAGGAATGATGAAAGAGACACGGTCCACAGATACAAAGGGTACAAGAAATCCAGTAGAATAATTCTTTTTAAATAATTTATCACATCAGAGTAAAACTGCAGAATACAAGGGAAAAAGAAATTTTTCAAGGCACCCAAAGTTGGGGGAAACAGATTAACCTTTAAAGAAACAGCATCAAAATCGCAGCTAACTTCCCAACAGCACAAATGGAAGCTGTTAGTGGAATGATGGAGAAGGAAATGGCAACCCACTCCAGTTATCTTGCCTGGAGAATCCCAGGGACGGGGGAGCCTGGTGGGCTGCCCCACCAGGGGTTGCCTCGTCCATGGGGTTGCACAGAGTCTATGGGGTTGCACAGAGTCGGACACGACTGAAGCGACTTAGCTTCAGCAGCAGTGGAAGGATATCAATGTGCTGTGGGAAAAAACAACGAAAGCAATAACAGACCAAGGATAATTTCATACTCAGTTTTAAATTTCTTTCAAAAACAACAACAGAGGAGCTGGGCAGAGAGGAAGGGCTTAATATCCAAACTATGAAACAGCTCATGCAGCTCAATATAAAAAGAACAAACATCCCAATCAAAAAATGGGCAGAAGGACTTCCCTGGTGGTGCAGTGGATAAAAGGGGAAAGTTCAGGTTTATTAACATTTCAGAAAGCTTTGAAGACTATAGGACTATAACTCCCCAGGTATGGGGAAAAAAAGTCCAGCAGCTTCTATGATACAGATGTAAAATAATCTAATAATCTGACTAAATGTTCCTAATGTAAGATTTATATTCTTTTTAATATAAATGTGCATAGTTGATACAAGTCTTCAAAATCTTTTGATCTTTTCCACCTCTAAAATGAAGGAGAAAGCACAAAAGACCATTGTCCACCTTGATAAAACATTTCTTAGTTATAAAAGAAAGCAGTAACAAAATAGTATGTTCTGAACCAGTAATTCCCTCAAGACGGTATGCTTCTCTTTGGTCCAGAAATGTGTGGACTTCAGCACCTCACTTTAAGGATTTGCATGGAACCCTACATGCAGCTTTTAACAGATGCCACACTAAGCCTGCAAAGCTCCTGTTTCTAAGACAAATAAGTGAAGCAAATACAGTATGAGGTCTGACAATTCGTGCAACATATTAAAAAAAAAAAAAGGTAAAAATCCCTTCACACAACATATGTCTCCACCTCATCTCAAAGAGCTGATCCCAGGGGGAGACTCTGGTTTACTTTGATACAAGAGGCCACTGATACAAGACCAACTGTGTTTTCTAAATGGCTGCACAGTTAAAAAAATCCAGGATTTTCAAGGTGCTGAAAAGTTACAGGAGACTCTCTCCACATTGTCTGACTAAATATCTGAGGTAAGAGCAGTCAGGACGAATCCTAATCTCTTCTTCCAACCTCAGGGAGCCGTAGAGAAAGCCACCTTGCTGCTCAGCTGAGAAGGAAAGAGAAAGAAAATATATGTACATATATATATATGATCAATCTCAACATAGATTCATACCTCAGTCTTAAGACTTATCAACAAATTGTAAAACCATCATACTTACCTCCACAACATGCTCAAAAATATGTGCTGGCAACCTGAAACTATAAGTCTACATAGATGATTTGAATAAAGATAAAAGAACTGCTAGAAGTTTAAGATATATTTTTGAAAGCTCAGTGGGTAAATTGGTAACAAGAGAGAATTAGTCATGT
This sequence comes from Cephalophus harveyi, assembly GCA_006410635.1. Taxonomy (NCBI): domain Eukaryota; kingdom Metazoa; phylum Chordata; class Mammalia; order Artiodactyla; family Bovidae; genus Cephalophus; species Cephalophus harveyi. Next base: position 1,259,443 of record SJYT01008979.1, read on the forward strand.
GAAAAACAGAGCATATATTAAAATAAATTATTCAAAATATAGGAAAAAAACAAAAAGATGGAAACCAGAGGAAAAGACATGAAATATGAAACGATTTGGTCTAATATGCACTCAGTCAAGTGCCTCACAAAAAGGGAAAGGCAGTATCTGAAGGAACGACGTCTGATGTGTTTCAGGAATGATGAAAGAGACACGGTCCACAGATACAAAGGGTACAAGAAATCCAGTAGAATAATTCTTTTTAAATAATTTATCACATCAGAGTAAAACTGCAGAATACAAGGGAAAAAGAAATTTTTCAAGGCACCCAAAGTTGGGGGAAACAGATTAACCTTTAAAGAAACAGCATCAAAATCGCAGCTAACTTCCCAACAGCACAAATGGAAGCTGTTAGTGGAATGATGGAGAAGGAAATGGCAACCCACTCCAGTTATCTTGCCTGGAGAATCCCAGGGACGGGGGAGCCTGGTGGGCTGCCCCACCAGGGGTTGCCTCGTCCATGGGGTTGCACAGAGTCTATGGGGTTGCACAGAGTCGGACACGACTGAAGCGACTTAGCTTCAGCAGCAGTGGAAGGATATCAATGTGCTGTGGGAAAAAACAACGAAAGCAATAACAGACCAAGGATAATTTCATACTCAGTTTTAAATTTCTTTCAAAAACAACATTTCTTTCAAGAATAAAATAAAGATACATTCAGACTAACAACAACAACAAAATCTCACTAAGGAAAATTCAAAAAATTATACATCTAGCAAAAGGAAAACTAGTCTGAGAAGCAACAAATAATGAAAAAAGAAACTAATGAGCCATAAATAAAATATAAAGGGAAATTAACTTCAAAATAGTAATGAAGCCTAGTGAGATTTAAAACATACACACACACACACAAAATATAACTTAAGTGTTAAAGTTTGAAAAAAATCATGCTTAATCACAAAATGTTTATAGCATTCCTTTTAAATCAAGACTGTGATAAATATGCTTAGAATTAATGAGAGACTTTAGTGGTATCTCTATGTAAAATCAATACACAAATATCAATTATCCTTCTAATGGCAATAGCTAGAGAAGATATATATTTTTAAATGTGCATAAAACTTAGAATCAAAAATACCAAATACAAAGGAATAAATCTAAGAAAAGACAGACAGTACTTCTATAAAAAAATAACAACTAACTAAGAATGTAGAACACCTGAATTGGGAATATATAAGGCAGTGATGGAAGAAATTAAAGATAACACAAACATAAACACATGCTGTGTTTATAGATTAGAAGAATTAATATTGCGAAAATGACCATACTACCCAAAACAATTTACAGATTCAACGCAACCCATATCAAAATACCAATGGCAATTTTCACAATATTAGAACAAATGATTTTATTTTGCATGCAGACACAAGAGACCCTGACTGGCCAAACACATCTTGAGAAGGAATAGAGCTGGAACTGCCACATGATTGGATGTAGACAAAAGCCACGTGTTATCAAAACCGCATGGTGTTAGCACAAAAGCAGACACACAGATCAATGGAAAAGAATAGAAAGCCCAGAAATGACCCTGTACACTATGGCCAACTAATCTACGAGTAAGGAGACAAGAATATACAAGGGGAAAAGGCAGTCTTTTCAGTAAGTGGTGCTAGGAAAACTCGACAGCCACATTTAAAAGGATTAAATGTTTTCTTAAACTATAAACAAAATTAACTCAAAATGGATTAAAGACCTAAATGTCACACTAGAAATAAAAAAATAAAACTCCTAGAAGACACTTCCCTGGTGGTACGGTGGACAAGAATTTGCCTGCCAACGCAGGGGACGTGGGTCCTATCCCTGGTCCAGGAAAATTTCACACATCTTAGGCCAAGTAGGGTTCCCTGGTGGCTCAGACAGTAGAGCGTCTGCCCGCAATGCGGGAGACACGGGTTCGATCCCTAGGTCGGGAAGATCCCCTGGAGAAGGAAATGGCAACTCACTCCAGTATTCTTGCCTAGAAAATCCCATGGATGGAGAGGCCTAGTAGGGTATAGTCCATGGGGTCGCAAAGAGTCAGACACGACTGAACAACTTCACTTTCACTTGGGCCAATTAAGCCCATGTGCCTCAGCTACTGAGCCCCATGTTCTAGAACCCATGATCCAGAGCTACTGCAAGAGGCGCCACCACGAGAGAAGCCCGGGATGAGAAGCCCATGCAACGCAGTGAAGGGGAGCCCTGCTCGCTGTCACTAGAGAAGGCCCGTGCGCAGCAAAGAAGACCCAGCACAGACAAGAGTAAGCAAACAAATAAATAAAAATTAAAAAAAAACCTCCTAGAAGGACTCCTAGAAAACTCTTCAATGTAAATTATTGCAAATGTCTGTTGGATATTTCTCCTAAGGCAAAGGAAACAGAAGCAAAAATAAACAAATGGAACCTAATTAAATGTAAAAGCTTCACTTAAAAAAGGAAACCAGCAACCAAGTGAAAAATAATCTTCTGAACAGGAGAAACTGACATGACTGATAAAGGATTAATAATCAAAATTCACAAACAGCTCATATAACTCAATATCAAAAATAAACATCTTGATTGAAAAACAGGCCTGCTGCTGCTGCTAAGTCACTTCAGTCATGTCCGACTCTGTGCGACCCCATAGATGGCGGCCAACCAGGCTCCCCGATCCCTGGGATTCTCCAGGCAAGAACACTGGAGTGGGTTGCCATTTCTTTCTCCAATGCATGAAAGTGAAAAGGGAAAGTGAAGTCACTCAGTCGTGTCCGACTAGTAGCGACCCCATGGACTGCAGCCCACCAGGCTCCTCTGTCCATGGGATTTTCCAGGCAAGAGTACTGGAGTGGGGTGCCATTGCCTTCTCCGAAAAACAGGCCTGAGTAGACATTATTCCAAAGAAGATATACAGCCCAACAGGCACATGAAAAGATGCTTAACACCTCTCATCAGAGAAATGCAAGTCAAAACCACAGTGAAATGTCACCTCACACCTGTCAGACGTCTGTCATCAGAAAGACCACAAATAATGAACACTGATGAGGATGTGGAGAAAGGGGAATACTTGTACAATGTTGATGAGGATGTGAAGACAAGGAAATTCTTACACAATGTTGATGAAGATGTAGAGAAAAGGGAATTCTTGCACAATGTTGATGAGGATGTAGAGAAAAGGGAATTCTTGTACAACATTGATGCGGATGTGAAGAAAAGGAAATTCTTGCACAATGTTGATGGGGATGTGGGGGAAAGGGAATTCTTGCACAATGTTGATGAGGATGTACAGAAAAGGGAATTCTTGCACAATGTTGATGAGGATGTAGAGAAAAGGGAATTCTTGCACAATGTTGATGAGGATGAAACTGGTGCAGCCATGGTGCGAAACAATGTGGAAGCCCCTCAGAAACTGAAAGGAATTACCATAGGATCCAGCAAGTCCACTCCTAGGCGCACATCTGAAGAAAATGAAAACACTAATTTGAAAAGGTTAAGCACCTCAACGTTCTTCGGCAGCATTTACAACCACCAAGATATGAAAGCAACCTCAGTGTTCATCAACAGATGAGTGGATAAAAAATGTGATATAAACATTAAATGGAATAATACTCAGCCATAAAAATAAATGAAACTTTCCTATTTGCAACATGGACCTGGAGGCTATTAGGCTTACTGAAGTAAATCAGACAGAGAAAGACAAATACTGTATCTTGCCACTTATATTTTGAGTATAAAAAATAAAGCAAAAAATATAAATGTAACAAAACAGAAAGAGACTCCCAGGTAGAGAGAATAAACTAGCAGTTACCACTGGGGAGAGGGAAGGAGGGAGGGAAAGGTCGAGGTAAGGTATTAAGAGGTACACACTACTATGTATAAAATAAATAAGCTACAAAGATATATTGTACATCACAGGGAATATAGCCAATATTATAATAACTCTGAATGTAGTACAGTTTCCAAAATCTTTAAATCACTATATTCTATGCCAGCAACTATTATGTTGAACTACACCTCGATAAAATAAAAATTTTAAGTAGAAATAATATGCAGGATTATTACTGAAGAAGAAATTTGGAAAATGTGTCATACTGACCATTAAATAGTATCACTAAATGACAGTGATTAAAGCAGCTTGGTATTAATACAAAAAGGGACAGGTGATTCCCCAACAGTCCAGTGGTTCAGACTTGGTGCTTTCACGGTAAGGTCCCAGGTTCGATCCCTGTCCAGGGAACTAAGTATCCACAAGCTGCATAGTGTGGTCAAAATAATAGTAATAATAAGGGACAAATAGAGCAGTGAAATAGAAAAGAGAGCCCAGAAACATACTCACTATATGTGGACACGATTTACGTAATAGTTGTGCTAGAAAAATAGTGAAGAAAGATATTCTTTTTGATACATGATAGTGATCAAGTTGGTATGCACACAAAAATGAGGAATTGGACCATCACTTATCATTAATAAAAGTCATTTCCATATATGTTAAAAGGAAAAATAGTAAGATTAAAAAATAATAATTTATAACAATATCCACCTGATCTTGTGGTACAGACAGATTTTTTTTAACCAAATTACAAAAATGACTCATCACTAAAGACAGAATTAATAATACAAATGAATTTACTTACAAAATGGAAAGACACTCACAGACTTAGAAAACAGACTCTTGGTTGCCAAGGGGATCGTCAGTTAAGGACTTTGGGAAGGTCATGTACACACTGCTATATTTAAAATGGATAACTAACAGAAACGTACTGGATAGCACACAGAATCCTCAAATTATGTGCCAGCCCAGACGAGAGGGGGATTTGGAGAATGGATACATGTATATGTATGGCTGAGTCCCTTCGCTGTTCACCTGAAACTATCACTACATTGTTAACTGACTGTTCAGCTCAGTCGTGTCCGACTCTTTGTGACCCCTTGGACTGCAGCAGGCCAGGCCTCCCTGTCCATCACAAACTCCCGGAGTTCACTCAATCTCATGTCCATTGAGTCAGTGATGCCATCCAACCATCTCATCCTCTGTCGTCCCCTTCTCCTCCCACCTTCAGTCTTTCCCAGCATCAGGGTGTCTTCAAATGGGTCTGCTCTCTGCATGAGGTGGCCAAAGGATGGGAGCTTCAGCTTCAGCATCAGCCCTTCCAATGAATATCCAGGACTGATTCCTTTAGGATGGACTGGTTGGATCTCCTTGCAGTCCAAGAGACTCTCAAGAGTCTTCTCCAACACCACAGTTCAAAAGCATCAATTCTTCGGTTCTCAGATTTCTTTATAGTCCAACTCTCACATCTATATGATTATTGAGAAAAACATAGCCTTGACTAGATGGACCTTTGTTGGCAAAGTAATGTCTCTGCTTTTTAATGTGCTGTCTAGGTGGATCATAACTTTTCTTGCATCTTAATTTCATGGCTGCAGGCACCATCTGCAGTAATTTTGGAGCCCCCCAAAATAAAGTCTCTCACTGTTTCCATTATTTCCCCATCTATTTGCCATGAAGTGATGGGACTGGATGCCATGATCTTAGCTTTCTGAATGTTGAGCTTTAAGCCAACTTTTTCACTGTCCTGTTTCACTTTCATCAAGAGGCTCTTTAGTTCTTCTTTGCTTTCTGCCATAAGGGTGGTGTCATCTGCGTATCTGAGGTTATTGATATTTCTCCCAGAAATCTTGATTCCAGCTTGTGCTTCATCCAGTCCAGCATTTTGCATGATGTACTCTGCATATAAGTTAAATATGCAGCCTTGACGTACTCCTTTTCCTATTTGGAACCAGTCTGTTGTTCCATGTCCAGTTCTAACTGCTGCTTCCTGACCTGCATACAGGTTTCTCAAGAGGCAGGTCAGGTGGTCTGGTATTCCCATCTCTTTCAGAATTTTCCACAGTTTATTGTGATCCACACAGTCAATGGCTTTGGCATAGTCAATAAAGCAGATGTTTTTCTGGAACTCTCTTGCTTCTTCAATGATCCAGTGGATGTTGGCATTTTGATCTCTGGTTCTTCTGCCTTTTCTAAAACCAGCTTGAACATCTGGAAGTTCACAATTCATGTACTGTTGAAGCCTGGCTTGGAAAATTTTGAGCATTACTTTGCTAGCGCGTGAGATGAGTGCAATTGTGCGGTAGTTTGAGCATTCTTTGGCATTGCCTTTCTTTGGGATTGGAATGAAAACTGACCTTTTCCAGTCCTGTGGCCACTGCTGAGTTTTCCAAATTTTGTGACATATTGAGTGTAGCACTTTCACAGCATCATCTTTCAGGATTTGAAACAGCTCAACAGGAATTCCATCACCTCCACTAGCTTTGTTCATAGTGATGCTTCCTAAGATCCACTTGACTTCACATTCCAGGATGTCTGGCTCTAGGTGAGTGATCACACCATCCTGACTATCTGGGTTGTGAAGATCATTTTTGTATAGTTCTTCTGTGTTTTCTTGCCACCTCTTCTTATCTTCTGCTTCTTGTTAGGTCCATACCATTTCTGTCCTTTATTGAGCTCATCTTTGCATGAAATATTTCCTTGATATCTAATTTTCTTGAAGAGATCTCTAGTCTTTCCCATTCTATTGTTTCCCTCTATTTCTTTGCATTGATCACTGAGGAAGGCTTTCTTATCTCTCCTTGCTATTCTTTGGAACTCTGTATTTAAATGGGTATATCTTTCCTTTTCTCCTTTGCCTTTAGCTTCTCTTCTTTTCTCAGCTGTTTGTAAGGCCTCCTCAGACAATCATTTTTGCCTTTTTGCATTTCTTTTTCTTGGGAATTGTCTTGATCATGGGGCTTCCCTCAGCTCAGTTGGTAAAGAATCTGTGTGCAATGCAGGAGACCCAGGTTCTATCCCTGAGTTGGGAAGATCCCCTGGAGAAGGAAATGGCAACCCACTACAGTGTTCTTGCCTGGAGAATCCCATGGACAGAGGAGCCTGGCAGGCTACAGTCCATGGAGTCAGACATGACTTAGTGACTAAAGAGACAGAGATCACTTGATCACTGCCTCCTGTACAATGTCACGAACTTCCAGCCATAGTTCTTCAGGTACTCTCAGATCTAACCCCTTGAATCTATTTGTCACTTCCACTGTATAATCATATGGAGAAGGAAATGGCAACGCACTCCAATGCTCTTGCCTGGAAAATCTCACAGATGGAGAAACCTGGTAGCCTGCAGTCCATGGGGTCGCAAAGAGTCGGACACGACTGAGCAACTTCACTTTCACTTCCACTGTATAATCATAAAGGATTTGATTTAGGTCATACCTGAATGGTCTAGTGGTTTTCCCATTTCTTCAATTTTACCACAGTACAAAATGGTTTTGGTGTTTAAAAGAAAGAAAAAAGACAGAATTAACATGTTCTGTTTGATATAGTCAATAATTCCATCCCTAGGTATGTACTTTAGAAAATGGAACAGCAAATATAATTTTATATATCTTCTTATCTATTAAAGTGAAAAAGTGAATGGAAATAATAAATGCCACAATTATAATTGGAAGGACATGTAGTCAAAGTGGTTTACCTGCTATCTATTCTTTATTAATTAATTAGGGCTTCCCAGGTGGTGCATGTGGTAGAGAACCCACCTGCCAATGCAGGACATGTAAGAGATGTGGGTTCCATCCCTGGGCGGGGGGTGGGGGGCTCAGGAAGATCCCCTGGAGAAGGAAATGGCAACCCACTCCAGTATTCCTGCCTGGAGAATCTGATGGACAGAGGAGCCTGGCAGGCTACAGTCTACAGTGTTGCACAGAGTTGGACATGACTAAAGCGAGTTAGCACACATGCACACATTCTTTATTAAAGAAAAATATTTGAAACAAACAGAAATAAGTCAACATATGAGTTTTATTACATACTCTGTTGTGCTCTTTAAGTGCTTATAAACTTCTTGGACTTCCTTGGTGCTACAGTGGCCAGGAGTGCCCCTGCCAGCGCAGGGGATGGAGGGTCAATCCCTGGTCCAGGAGGACTCCACATGCTGCAGAGCAACTGAGCCCACAGGCCACAGCTACTGAGCCTGCGCTCTAAGCTCAGGAGCCAGAAGGACTGAACTCACAGGCCAGTTACTGAGCCTGCGCTCTAAGCCCACGAGCCGGGAGGACCGAGCGCACAGGCCACAGCTACTGAGCCTGCGCTCTAAGCCCGCGAGCTGGGAGGGCTGAGCCCACAGGCCACAGTGACTGAAGCCCACGTGCTCCAGGGCCTGTGCTCCACAGGGAGAGAAACCCCCGTGGCAGAAAGAAGCCAGGCACTGCGGTGAAGAGGGCCCCGCCCGCCGCAACCAGAGAATGCCTGAGCGCGGCAACGAGCACCCGGCACACCTAAAGCAGCTCTTAAATTTCTCAGAATCCCTAACCATTCTTAAATTAAGAAACCCTGGTCTAGTCACTTACTTCACTTCAGAAACCTGTCCCAAGGAAATGCTTTGAAATGCAGAAAAACATTCCACTGTGGCTTAGTCTGCAACAGCAAAGGGCTTAGAAATAACTAAGACGCTTCATCATTCAGCAGTTATTGAACACTTTCTCTTATGCATTTCATGGATTAGTACAGCAACTTAAAATTTTTGAAATATATGATCTTATAAAAAATCATTACAAAGTTATTACTTGATAGAATAGTAGTTATTTAGCTATGAGGGATTCCCTGGTAAGTGGTAAAGAATCTGCCTGCTGATGCAAGTTTGATTCCTAGGTCAGGAAGATCCCCTGCAGAATGAAATGGCAACCCACTCCAGTAGTCTTGCCTGGATAGTCTTGCCTCCAGTGATCCCATGGACAGAGGACCCTGATGGGCTACAGTCCATGGGGTCACAAAACAGTTGAAGATAACTTAAGGACTAAACAACAACACTGAATTATGAGCAATTATATTTTACTGTTCACAATTTTCTGTAACTTTCTAAATTCTACAATATATATGGGTCTACTACTTTAATAGTATGAAGTTTTCTTTCAAACTTACTTTGATTTTTCATAAGAAGAAGATACTACTTCAGATTTACCAATCACAGGTGATTTTTTAGGCATGTTCACAGATCATAAACCTAAAGAGAAATATTAAATTTTATATTAGAATACAAATGCACTCACAGTACCCAGTAATACATCTCATGCAAATTCATGATTTAATGGGAAAAGGGTGGCAAGAAGGAAAATCAGGCTTAAGAGTAAAACTATATTAAGGAAGAACTTAAATTTAAAATTCAGACCTAGGAGTCAAAGTCAGCTTTGAAGTCCATGTTATTCATATTATGTCACCATTATAAACTGATCCTTTCATATAATGCTCAGTCTTTGTTATACTTTAGCAGTTTAATCAGGGTTTCCCTGGCGGCTCAGAGGATGAAGCGCCTGCCTGCAATGCCAGGAGACCCAGGTTCGATCCCTGGGTCGGGAAGATCCCCTGGAGAAGGAAATGGCAACCCACTCCAGTACTCTCGCCTGGAGAATCCCATGGACAGAGGAGCCTAGTGGGCTACAGTCCACGGGGTCGCAAAGAGTCGGACACAACTGAGCGACTTCACTTTAGCAGTTTAATTGGCAAAACCGTTAAAAGAGCAGCGCAGCATAGTAAAGAGAACACAACCAGACTAATTTACTGAATTATATCTGCCTCTCACTTGCACAATGGGAATAGTACCTCGTTATAGAGTTTCTGGAAGAAATAAACAAGTCAAAATACATAGATTGGTTAGAAAAGAGCCTAGCATATAGTAAGCTTTATCTAAGTGCTCGTGATAATCATTAGATCACTATGCTTTCTGTTTTTGTTTTTAAATCACTTGTAAAGTTCTTTTTATGTCTGTTTTTGCCATTTAGATTATGCTTTCTCTGCTGACTCTCACATCCACATTTATTGCCCGTGTGAAATATTTCTGAGCACATTTTATTAGTGTATGATCAAAACTAGATCACTCTTTTGTGTTTAGTGGAATAGTCAGACACATAAAGAAATAATGAAATGGATAGACTCATATTAAATTATCTTGCATATCATTTTTTTAAGATAGCTAATTTTTTAAACTGGGTCATTAGTCAAGGTTCTAGCAGGAAGTGGACAGCACCCTTAAATGGGGCAGCTGAATAAAGCGATTTTCCAGATGTGTGAGCAGGGTTATTCAAGTAAAAAATAAAGTTTAGAAAAATCCAAGATGTGCCATTCTCAGGGGCTGGCAAGAAGAGAGGGAACCATTACTGTGCTCAGGACTGAGGGGCAGAAGGACCCAGAATGAACAGCTGTAGGAGGACGGTGCTCAAGGAACCTCTTTGGCCTTTGAGGGAGAGATGCAACTGCCCTGAGTCTGCCTGCCGAGAGGGAGCGCCCAGCACTGCTCTCCTATCATCTACCTGCGCCCCACCTGCCCCAGACCAGATGCCGGAAGGCGCAGGGCAAAGTGCAGAAGGGTAGAAGGCAGACCAGGAGGAGCAATGGGAAAAGATACAGCAAGAAATACACATCATAAACAGAAAATATCGTTCTCTATTACTGCTTCTAATAATCCATGCCCATTAGAACCTAGAGCAGACGTATTTTTAAGTCAGCAACTGTACACTGCTATTACGGGGATGTCATGCAGAGTTGCTGCTGCTGCTAAGTTGCATCAGTCTTGCCCGATTCTGTGTGACCCCATGGACAGCAGCCCACCAGGCTCCCCTGTCCACGGGGTTCTCCAGGCAAGAATACTGGAGTGGGCTGCGATGTAGAGTTGGCCTAACTTTAATATAAAATGTAAGTTATTTCCAAGTAGGACTGATATATTCAGGATTTATTTTTTAAAGCAGTTAACATCTCATTGAATATTTCCACCTTAAAAGGAGCTTAGAGAAAAAAAATAATTTTGGGGAAAGTGAATTGAAGACCAATGGATCTTATATACTTGTGTTGGGCATGTTGCTGTCTAGTCACCAAGTCGTGTCTGACTCTGCGACCCCACGGACTCAGCACATCAGGCTCCCCTGTCCTCTGCTGCCTCCGAGTTTGCTCCAACTCATGTCCATTGAGTCAATGATAATACTAGCTAACCATCTCATCCTCTGCTGCCCTTTTCTCCTTTTGCCCTCAATCTTTCCCAGCATCAGGGTCTTTTCCAATGAGTCGGCTCTCGGCATCAGGTGGCCAAAGTTCTGGAGCTTCAGCATCAGTCCTTCCAATGGCATATTGACCTAGAGCTTTTAGCTGTTTCCTGATATATTTCACAGGACCGACTAGGATCAGTCATAATTTTTGAAACTGCAAAAGTTAAATTCTCCCTTGATCACTGAACCTATTGTCCGAAGAGTCCTCACATCTGTGGGTAGAGAGTCCTCAGTTCAGTTCAGTTCAGTTCACTCAGTCGTGTCCGACTCTTTGCGACCCCATGGATGGCAGCACGCCAGGCCTCCCTGTTCATTACCATCTCTCGGAGTTCACTCAGACTCATGTCCATCAAGTCCGTGATGCTATCCAGCCATCTCATCCTCGGTCATCCTCTTCTCCTCCTGTCCCCAATCCCTCCCAGCATCAGAGGCTTTTCCAATGAGTCAACTCTTCGCATGAGGTGGCCAAAGTACTGGAGTTTCAGCTTCAGCATCATTCCCTCCAAAGAAATCCCAGGGCTGATCTCCTTGCAGTCCAAGGGACTCTCAAGAGTCTTCTCCAACACCACAGTTCAAAAGCATCAATTCTTCAGTGCTCAGCTTTCTTCACAGTCCAACTCTCACATCCATACATGACCACAGGAAAAACCATAGCCTTGACTAGACGGACCTTTGTTGGCAAAGTAATGTGTCTGCTTTTCAATATGCTATCTAGGTTGGTCTTAACTTTTCTTCCAAGGAGTAAGCATCTTTTAATTTCATGGCTGCAGTCACCATCTGCAGTGATTTGGGAGCCCAAAAAAATAAAGTCTGACACTGTTTCCACTGTTTCCCCATCTATTTCCCATGAAGTGATGGGACCGGATGCCATGATCTTCGTTTTCTGAATGTTGAGCTTTAAGCCAACTTTTTCACTCTCTTCTTTCACTTTCATCAAGAGGCTTTTTAGTTCCTCTTCACTTTCTGCCATAAGGGTGGTGTCATCTGCATATCTGAGTTTATTGATATTTCTCCCGGCAATCTTGATTCCAGCTTGTGCTTCCTCCAGCCCAGTGTTTCTCATGATGTACTCTGCATATAAGTTAAACAAGCAGGGTGACAATATACAGCCTTGATGTACTCCTTTTCCTATTTGGAACCAGTCTGTCGTTCCATGTCCAGTTCTAACTGTTGCTTCCTGACCTGCATACAGATTTCTCAAGAGGCAGGTCAGGTGGTCTGGTATTCCCATCTCTCTCAGAATTTTCCACAGTTGATTGTGATCCACACAGTCAAAGGCTTTGGCATAGTCAATAAAGCAGAAGTAGATGTTTTTCTGGAACTCTCTTGCTTTTTTGATTAGTCAAGCTTAAACAGCCAATGTCTAATATACTATTTGATAAAAAGGATTTTTGAACCATTTATTAAAACCTACATGGCAGATCTGTACCTTTTATGCCTCCCCAAGAGACTCTTGAGAGTCCCTTGGACTGCAAAGAGATCCAACCAGTCCATTCTGAAGGAGATCAGCCCTGGGATTTCTTTGGAAGGAATGACGCTAAAGCTGAAACTCCAGTACTTTGGCCACCGCATGTGAAGAGCTGACTCACTGGAAAAGACTCTGATGCTGGGAGGGATTGGGGGCAGGAGGAGAAGGGGACGACCGAGGATGAGATGGCTGGATGGCATCACGGACTCGATGGACGCGAGTCTGAGTGATCTCCGGGAGTTGGTGATGGGCAGGGAGGCCTGGCGTGCTGCGATTCATGGGGTCGCAAAGAGTTGAACACGACTGAGCGACTGAGCTGAACGGAAGGCCGCTACGTGCAGCGATGGTGACTGGTGAATTGTATAGAAAGAGACAAGCAGTGTCTTCTCGCATGGTCTTTAGTAACGTGGATACCCTTCACTGGAGAGCTTGCAGCTGGACAAACATGTCCTTCAGCAACAGAATACAAAGAAACCACAAAGGACTAAAAATAACTGTGTGACAGACAGCTGGGGCCCCTTACGAACCAGTAGATACAGAAAGGCCACAGATCCAACTATCATCTGAGGAGCAGAGGGGAAAAGCACGTGCCTGACCCCTGCCCAGAGCACAACCACAGCGGGGGGCGGACCTCAGCCGCCCGCAGCCTGCTGCCCGGGTCCGCCTTCAGGGTCGCAGCATGAAGGGACCAGCCCGCCCTCCGCGAGGGCGAGCAAGGGCGCCTGATTCTACTCGGATTTCCTCCTGCCGCCCGAGTGCCTCATCCGGCCTCTTTCTACCAATTAGAGAGTCCAGGGACTAGAGTCAGCAACACCCAGCCCACCTTAAAAGAGGAAGAGAAAATGAAAACGGGGCGCATACTTTTCAGTGATCTGCTATCCAATACAAAAACTCACTTGGCTGACTCTGCTGGAAATCGCAACAATTAAATGTAGAGATTCAAACGGACTGCTAAACTGGATTTTTCCACATTTAGGTCCTTGTCAAGGAATAGCCATCCTTTTTCCCTGAATCAGCAAACTGTGACATAAGGGTAAAAATGAGGCTTTTTTAATAAGCTAAATAGAACTTTAAGATTTAAATATCCTTTTATTCTCTATGGTACCCCAAAATGCAGAGTACTGACTGAGTTTGTGGACTGAAATGGAAACAAACTCTTAGGTGAATAAAACTGAGCTTAAAGGCTAGATCAAAAGACTTTGAAATTGATTTTTAAAAATAAAGTCTATTAATTCTGAAATGAAAGATTAAAAAAAATCATTACTGACATCAACTATTTCAAAGACCTGCTCCCACCTCCACTCTTGATACAATCTCTTGGCCTATCCAGCACCCACTATGGTCTGCAACAAGGCACATTTTCTCTACCACATTCCAGAGATGAGTTTCAATAATTTAAATAGACTGAAAATTTATCTTGCATATTTTTCTGAAGTGGGCAAGTAAATAGCTTGTTTTTACCTTCTACTTCAGACATGATTTTTATATTAAATGATATCTACCTCTAAATGTATTTTAGTTCTCAAAACATCTGCAATCTAGTTTCTGTTATCCCCACCCTGAGACAATCTTTCCAAGGCTGACAATGATTTCCAGGTGGACAATTCCACCATCAGCTTTTCTGTACTAGTCTCCCTGATCCCTGCGCTACAGTTACTGATTTCACCATTCCTTCTGGAAATAAGTGTTTCTCGTTCATCACATTTCTCCCTTGGCCCGTCTCCCTGCCCCTGTGACGTCTCCTCCTCAGACACCTGTCTGGGGTAGTGGACCAACGTGCAAGTGCAGGAAGCACCTAACTTTAAACTCTGCCTCCAGTGCCGCAGGCTGCCTCTGTTCCTGCACAGACCGCTGAGCTTGCAGCTGCCTCAGTTTCCTCATATATAAGGTGTCTTCTATTACTGACTCACCAGTCAGGTGAAGCGTGCAACTCACTAGTGCTTGTTCTTTGTGTAATACTCTAGCCAATCACATACACACAATAAAGACCTTAGACGTAAGAAATTATATAATTAATACCCCACATGGTAGGCACAGAACTGATAATTGTTAAATCTGGGGTTATAAGAAAAGGGAGATTCATCTACTGTGCTCTCAACTCTTCTGCACGATTAAAGCTTCTGTAGTCACATATGCCCTGTGCTGTGCTTAGTCATTCAGTCGTGTCCGACTCTTTCTGACCCTACGGACTGTAGCCCACCAGGCTCCTCTGTCCATGGGATTCTCCAGGCCAGAATACTGGAGTGGGTGCCATGCCCTTCTCCAGGGAATATTCCCAACCCAGGGATCAAACCCAGGTCTCCAACACTGCAGGTGGATTCTTTACCATCTGAGCCGCCAGGAAGGCCCAAGTCATACACACACACACACATATACACACACACACACATATACACACACACACACACACACACACACACATATACACACACACACATATACACACACACACACACACACATACATACATGTATATGTATATTTTGGTCACAGCAAGTGTTTTGCAGGATCTTAGTTCCCCTACCAGGGATTGAACCATGGCCTCAGGCAGTAAAAGTGCCATGTGCTAACCACTGGACCACCAGGGAATTTCTTATAATAAAAATTTTATAAGTACTGATTGACAATCACATATATTTAATCATTTTTTACAGCATTTAATTAAAAATTACAAAGTAACCATATTTACATAGATACAGTATATATCTATTTCTTTAAATGTTCAGTTCAGTTCAGTTCAGTCGCTCAGTTGTGTCCGACTCTTTGCAACCCCATGAATC
>SJYT01008979.1:1278116-1294175 GCA_006410635.1 Cephalophus harveyi
TTCTTTTCCATGGGGATGGTCTTGATCCCTGTCTCCCATACAATGTCATGAACCTCATTCCATAGTTCATCAGGCACTCTATCTATCAGATCTAGGCCCTTAAATCTATTCCTTACTTCCACTGTATAATCATAAGGGATTTGATTTAGGTCATACCTGAATGGTCTAGCAGTTTTCCCTACTTTCTTCAATTTGAGTCTGAATTTGGTAATAAGGAGTTCATGATCTGAGCCACAGTCAGCTCCTGGTTTTGTTTTTGTTGACTGTATAGAGCTTCTCCATCTTTGGCTGCAGAGAATATAATCAATCTGATTTTGGTGTTGACCATCTGGTGATATCCATGTGTAGAGTCTTCTCTTGTGTTGTTGGAAGAGGGTGTTTGCTATGACCAGTGCATTTTCTTGGCAAAACTCTATTAGTCTTTGCCCTGCTGCATTCTGCATTACCAAAAAAGACATAATATCTATTTCAATACCAAAAGAATAACCCTAACACTTGAACAAAAACTATTTTAAAAATGTTAATACAATTATTTAATCATTTTCTTTTATTCTTATGCTCATTCTTTCTCTCCAGAAAAGCTTTATGTTTTTGTAAAGTTACCGCTTTACACTTTTTTAAAATTTCCACAGTCTTATCAGATCTTATATAAATACATTTTACCATTATCCAAGGTAGGGGATTTGGGTTGGTATGGGAAAATAAATTCATAGGGAAATCTCACCTGTAAGAATCCTAGATGAAACTATAAGAAAACCAAAGTCAATAAAAAGAAAAGTTCTTTATAACTGAGAAAGGTCAACCTCAGAAGAGCAAAAATAATGTAATACTATAAAATCTATTGTTATAAGCCATAACATTGATGGATTTTAGGTGAAAAAAAAAATATTTTTATGTACGGCAAAGAATAGTTCAATTAAATCCAGTTTTCACTCATGGTTATAAAATAGAAACTTTACAAGTTAGCAGTTTTACTCAATTTAATTAAAGGTGTCTAGGAAAATCTAAAAGAAACATGATAATTAACACGAAAAATTTAGAAGCTTTATCTAAAAAGCCAAGAACAATACAAGGATATCCATATTATTGCCACTCTTCAAAATTTTATAGGTAGTCCTAACCAACAAATGGAGGAGGAAATGGCAACCCACTCCAGTATTCTTGCCTAGAGAATCCCACGGACAGAGGAGTCTGGTGGGCTACAGTCCATGGGGTCACAAGAGTCGGACACGACTGAGTGACTGACACACAGCCAACAAAGATATAAGAAAAGGAAAAAAGAGGCATACGCATGGGGAAAGAGGACAGCATATTTGAAAAAGAGTTACATAAAAAGCTGAAGGATACACATACACAATATAGACTACATTCAATTTTAAAAAATGAATCAATAAAAATTACTGATAAGGGTTTCAGTTTCAGAAAATGTGACTCATTAACAAGACTTGGGATCCTGTCTTTTAAAGCAACTCTGTAGGACTAAGAAGGAAACTTGAAATCTAAGAAATAAGGGGAACACCCTGAGCTAGTCTACAGGGAAAAATGTATTACTAGGAACTGGTTGTATATGGGCAGACAAAGAAGTAGTTAGCCAGCGTGGCTCTGAGAAAATAAATTAGCAAAGCATAGTATAAGCTATGCTTTAACTGTTTACAAGTCCAGTAGGAAACAAAAAGAAAACCAGCAAAGGTACAGACCATGTAAACAATATATGATGGGCACAGAGAATTCTGCATTTAATCGGAGAATATTATCTTTCCCAAGCACAAGCAAAATTTCCTAAAAATTCTAGCCTAAAGCAAGTCTTCAGTTACCAAGAACAGGTAATTTATATGAGTAGATAATCCTGACATCAAAACACAATCAAATTAAAAGTAAAAAAATTAATTAAAACTCTGTGTTCTGGAGGTTGCAATTCTAAGTCACCTGTGGGACAAAAATAATGGAATTCAAGAACACTTAAAACTAAATGATAATAAAAACATCACACATAAAAGCTTGTGAAACGCAACAAAAGTAGCACTTACCTCAAACAAAAAAAAATAGCTCACATAAGATATAAGAAAAATAAGAAGATATACTCCCCAAAAGTGGAAGAGAATTAAGAACAAAAATGATATACAGAACAAAATCTGAGAGGGTAAAAAAAATCAACAAGTATGTTCAAAATCATTAATCTTCAAGAATATTCAAACTAGACCCACAATTATATTTTCTGTTCAAATAGAAGGGCTAACCTTTTTTAAAAATTGACAATATTAGGTTTTGCGATGTGTAGAACAATGGAACTCTCATACGTTGCCACAGGAGTGAAAATAAGCCGTAAACATCTTGGAAATCTATTTGCATCTTAGGAAGGTAATCAATCATACACCTGTCCCTTGACCCAGAAAGTTCACTCCAAAGAAATGTTTCAAAAAGATACGTACGAGGATGTTTACAGGATTATTATTCACAACAGCCTCAAACTGGAAACAGTTCAAACGTCCATCAGTAGGAGAATGGATAAGCCTGTGATCTGTTTATGTGATAGGATTCTTCCCCGGTAATAAATTAAAAAAACTATTGCAACAGTCTACAGAAATAGATTACGCTGAAAGAAGTCAAATACAGAAGTGTGCATAGTGCGTGACGCCATATACAAAGTTCAACAACAGGGAAAACCATTCCGTGGTTTGGATGCAGGTAATAAATTAAAAAAACTATTGCAACAGTCTACAGAAATAGATTACGCTGAAAGAAGTCAAATACAGAAGTGTGCATAGTGCGTGACGCCATATACAAAGTTCAACAACAGGGAAAACCATTCCGTGGTTTGGATGCACGAGCGCGTGAGCCCGGGGCTAGAGCAGGGACGAAGAGACGGGCGAGGCGTCGGGTGGCAGGCGCGCGCAGGCACCAGGCGGAGGGCAGTGCCCGGCGGAGCCACAGCGCCGCCCACACTGGCGCCGCCCGCGTGTGGCGCGCCGGGCCCCGGTCCCAGAAGCGCTGCGAGCAGCCACTCGCCCCGCGCTCCGGGCCTCGCGCAGGGACCTGAGCGGCACGGCAGAGCAGGATCATACTCCCGGGCGCCCGGCCACCGGGAAGCCCTGGCAGCGCCCGCCTCGGGCTCCCGGCTGTGCTCTCAGAGCGCGGGCACGGGCTCAGAGGCCGGCGCCCCGTGGGCAGCACGCGCCCGCGCCCGCAGCGCGCCCCGCGCCCCGCGCCCCGCGCCCCGCGCCCGCGGAGCAGCACAGACAGAGCCCACCGAGACTCGCCCAGCTGCCGGCAACCGGCTCCAGCACCGAATCGGCGAACAGTTCAGCCGCTGGGTTTCAGGGATGGTTGCCAGCAGCGGGCGCGCGTGCGCCCACGACGCGCACAAGGCACATCAGCGCATCTCACTACATGCAGCTTCCACCCCAGTGAACGGTGGGCAGAGACCACATCAGAACCAGGCTTAGCGACGTTTAACAGGAGTGAAATGACCACAGCTCACACAGGATAGAGGCATCTCTCCCCAGGGTTAAAAAAAACAACTAAGTCTAAAGCCGCACAAGTTAGGATCCGCCAGCTGCACAGCCCTAAGGAGGCAAGCTCCCGTGACAGGCGCGTCAGGCGACTGTCCCGCCGACCTGGCTGCAGCTCGTTCCCCAGTTCAACCAAGTGTCACTCACCCAGTCCTGTCCGATCGGCGACCCCACGGGCCGTAGCCCCCCAGGCTCCTCTGTCCATGGGATTCTCCAGGCAAGAATACTGGCGTGGGCTGCCATTTCCTTCTCCAGGGGATCTTCCCCACCCAGGGATCGAACCCAGATTCCCTGCATTGCAGGCGGATTCTTTACCAGCTGAGGCACCAGGGAAGTTCACGCAGCATCAAGGCGCTGGGGAGGCACCACCAGTCACTCCACCCCTCTCTTCAGGGAGCGCGGCTAATCCAGGCTCCTCTGCATCCTTCCTCCTCTTCTCCTAAATCAGGATGCCATTATCTTAGTCTTAAATGAACACAATGGCTGCTTACCTTCCAGTCTCCTCTGGATTTCTCTTCCTCTAGGCTCACCTTTTCCATGACTGCCAGAGTAACTATTCCAGACATCCATTTCCTGATCATTTTTCGGTTCTTCCATCCCCACTGCTATCACACCCAAGTGTGTGTGCCCTGCGCACAGTGAGGCCAAACTGAGAAGCTTATTTTGGAGCAGAGAAAGGCTGATTGCAGGCCCGGGCTCGGGGAGCAAGCCTTCGTGCTCGAAAAGCCCCCACTCCCCTAATTAGCACCTCCCTCAGTCTGCGCCTCAGAAGGCAGAGAGCTTGAGGACGCCAGAAGCCTTTTTCCTGCAAACAAGAAATGGGGGACACCGACGGGCTTTGCACCCAGGAGGGTCCCATAGCATCCTGTCTGGTTTTAGCCTGAGGGAAAAGGGAGGACATGTAAAACCATGTCCCTTTGGAACTAGTTAAGAGATTAAAGACATTTAATTTGTAGAAGAGAGTATGGGTTGGTGGGTCATCCTTGATGCTTCTCCCATTTAGTTGGTACTTCTCTATGCTGAGGAAATAAGTAATGTTTTTCCCTTTCTTTCTTTCTTATCTGAATTTCTCCAAGGCAAAAAGGTGAAACTGCCTGAAGGCACTGACTTTTTCCTTAAACACACACACACACAAAATTAGTTCCCTGAAAAGCTTGCACGGGGTGCCCTGTAGGAGGGAGAAGGCTCCTGGAGATCCTGGGGACCGTGGCGACGTCACAGAGAAGAGGCCCACACGGTCCCAGAGGCTACACTTCTTTTCCTACATGACAGTGGGTTCATCAACGCTCACCGACGTGCTTCCTTACCAGAAACTAAAGGAGGCGGCGGCATGAACCAGAGCTGGCCTGGGGCAGAGACGCCCAAGACAGCAGCAGTACACTGACCCGAGGCGCTCCAGCGGGACCCAAGGGCAGAGCCCGCCCACGTGAGCACCACAGGGTGGGCCCGAGGCCTCCGCCTCAGACCGCGTTCAGATCTCTGCCCACAGGGGCCCCCGCGATGCTGGGCACCCTCACCGCAGCTGCGAAGGAGCCCAGGGGCCCGTGGCTCCGGCTGTTTCTGAAACACGCAGCCCCTTTGCCCGAGTTCTGATGACTACCCACCTCTTCCCAGGTGGGAACGTTAGTGGTAGAGAACCTGCCTGCCAATCTGGGAGATGTAACAGACCTGGGTCTGATCCCTGGGTCGGGAAGATTCCCCTGGAGGAGGGCATGGCCACCCACTCCAGTGTTCCTGCCTGGAGAATCCCACGGACAGAGGAGCCTGGCGGGCTGTGCTCCACAGGGTCGCAGAGTCAGGGCTGAAGCGGCTTAGCACTCATACACACACCTCTCAGCTTTCAGAAACCTTCCAGCTTCCTCCATGGGGGAGAAGAGGTCTTTAGGGCATGATCTCTCCCATCCCCATTCCTTGATCTATGAACAAATTTTCTGCTCTGCTTTGATAAACCTGGTCTCCTTCAATAGGCCTGAATGACACCAGGCAAGGGAAGGCCCTTGAAAGCTGAAACTCCAATACTTTGGCCACCTGATGTGAAGAACTGACATTTGAAAAGATCCTGATGCTGGGATAGATTGAAGGCAGGAGAAGGGGACGACAGGATGAGATGGTTGGATGGCATCACCGACTCAATGGACATGAGTTTGAGCAAGCTCCGGGAGTTGGTGATGGACCGGGAGGCCTGGCGTGCTGCAATCTATGGGGTCACAAAGAGTCAGACATGACTGAGTGAATGAACTGAACTGAACTGAAAGAAAGACCCTACTTGGAGTCTACCTGATCCGAGAGGATCGGTAACAGAGAGGTGTTTCCCGAGACTAGAATGGAGGTTACAGGTCATTCAGAGCAAACTCCTTTATTGCAGCAGCACCCCCAGGGACACAGAGGCAGTATCTGGCCACTGAGTATGGGTGGACTGGACCCCACAGCACAGCAGGGGTAGGAAAATCTGCTGGCCTCACTGTGGTCCAGAAGAGACAACAAAGAGAGGAGACGCTCTGGGTGTGACATGTGGCCAAATGTTCGTGGTGCCCCTCCAGTGCTTTGCCGATACATGAGCACCCAGGACATTTGTATAATCCCCGGGTAGAGACAGGCCTAACAGAAACTAAGACTGCATATCCAATCAGAATAGAGGTTTGGAGGGTATACAATCAATTCAAGTACGGGAATATTTCCCACACACGTAAGTCTCTCAACTATGATTCATAACTACTTCATGTCTTTTTATCTTTGTACCAGTAAATAAAGTACTTGACATTTTCCCAGAAATAATAAATAAATATAATCCATAATTAACATGAAATAGTAATATTCACAACACTGAAAACTGAAGTGGTTAAAGTATTCACATATGATTTATAAAGCCTT
Organism: Cephalophus harveyi; assembly: GCA_006410635.1. Taxonomy (NCBI): domain Eukaryota; kingdom Metazoa; phylum Chordata; class Mammalia; order Artiodactyla; family Bovidae; genus Cephalophus; species Cephalophus harveyi. Next base: position 1,284,497 of record SJYT01008979.1, read on the forward strand.
GGGCAATGAGGAAAATGAAGTGAAAGGTACCATTAAGGTCTAAACATGAACTATTCTCATTCACTTCTCATCAAGGAAACCTGCAATAAGCTGATATTTAAATGACAGTCTTGTTCTGACTTGGTTAAATATCTTAAATCTTCTTTATTCACTGAAGGGATTTCGTTCTAAAAATGAAACCAGAGAATCTCATACATGTGCCTTCAGGAAAATAAGACTTAAGAACTGAGAGACTGTTTTCCCATAAATGCCCAACTGACAGAAAATCAAAACTTGTCTTCTAATCAATGAAGATCCACAAAGACTCTTTCCCCCATTCTCAATCCATGAATGTACTGATTGGTCTCTGGCTGGATTTCCCCCTCTTTGGACTCTTTCCACAAAAAATACAGCCCACGCCAAACTCTAGTAGACTCCCCTGTAGCTTACTATGGTTTGCATTTTCCGAATAACAATTCCTCTGCTATTCCCAAATAAACTCAATTGCTGGCAATTCCAGCTTGCATCAGTTTACCTCTTTATTTAGGATGATACCCAATATAGGAAGCCATTTGGCTTTGATGCAAACTATTCACATGATGAATAGTTTGTGGAAGAATGGCAAAAGTGGATATAGTTGTCCCTGAATTACTGTATTGGATTTCCGCTGGGTGCCAGTGCTCTATAAACGTCATTGACACTGGACTGAAGCTGAGCAGAGCCTTGTGGGATCCCAGGCACCGAGGCCCTTGTGGCCCCCAGTTCTTGTAGGCAAGACTCCAGCCTTTAGGACCTTCCCTGAGTTTCAAAGGGCAGATTCAACAGTTGCTAATCAAGGACGACCAACCAAGAAACCACCTGAAGCACGATTAAAGGGACCAGAGAGGTTCATCAAGGTTAGGAGACCTGACATCCTGAGACGAGACCAAGGGCCTGCAAGCCCTGTTGAAGCTTCAAACCTTTGCCACCTGATGTGAAGAGTCGACTCAGCGGAAAAGACCCGGATGCTGGGAAAGACTGAAACAGAAACAGAAGAGGGAGGCACAGGAGGAGATGCTTGGACGGCATCAACTCAATGGACATGAGTCTGAGCAAACTCCAGGAGACAGTGAAGGACAGGGAAGCCTGGTGTGCTGCAGTCCATGGGGTCACAGAGAGCTGGACATGACTTACTGACTGAACCACAAAGCCTTACTCAAACCCTAATCTTGTTAGAGACCCCATCTTTGAACCATCATTATAAAACCCTGGAGAAACCTGTATGCAGGTCAGGAAACAACAGTTAGAACTGCACATGGAACAACAGACTGGTTCCAAACAGGAAAAGGAGTCCGTCAAGGCTGTATATTGTCACCCTGCTTATTTAACTTCTGTGCAGAGTACATCATGAGAAACGCTGGGCGGGAAGAAGCACAAGCTGGAATCAAGATCGCGGGAAGAAGTATCAATAACCTCAGATATGCAGATGACACCACCCTTATGGCAGAAAGTGAAGAGGAACTAAAGAGCCTCTTGATGAAAGTGAAAGAGGAGAGTGAAAAACTTGGCTTAAATCTCAACATTCAGAAAACGAAGATCATGGCATCTGGTCCCATCACTTCATGGGAAATAGAGGGGGAAACAGTGTCAGACTTTATTTTTTTGGGCTCCAAAATCATTGCAGATGGTGATTGCAGCCATGAAATTAAAAGACACTTACTCCTTGGAAGGAAAGTTATGACCAACCTAGATGGCATATTCAAAAGCAGAGACATTACTTTGCCAACAAAGGTCCATCTAGTCAAGGCTATGGTTTTTCCTGTGGTCATGTATGGATGTGAGAGTTGGACTATGAGGAAAGCTGAGCACCGAACAATTAATGCTTTTGAACTGTGGCATTGGAGAAGACGCTTGAGAGTCCCTTGGACTGCAAGGAGATCCAAGCTGTCCAATCTAAAGGAGATCAGTCCTGGGTGTTCTTTGGAAGGAATGATGCTGAAGCTGAAACTCCAATTCTTTGGCTACCTCAAGTGAAGAATTGACTCATTGGAAAAGACTCTGATGCTGGGACAGATTGGGGGCAGGAGGGAGAAGGGGACGAGAGAGGATGAGATGGCTGGATGGCATCACCGACTCGATGGACCTGAGTTTGAGTGAACTCCAGGAGTTGGTGATGGACAGGGAGGCCTGGCATGCTGCAGTTCATGGGGTCGCAAAGAGTTGGACACGACTGAGCAACTGAACTGAACTGAACTAATAAAACCCTTCATCAAATCCTCCTGGCTTGAAAAACAGTTTTTCAAGGCAAGAGCCAGCTGTGCCCCTCCTTTGCCTGGCAAAGCAATAAAACTAGCTTTTCTACTTCACCCAAAACTCTTGTTTGATTCCTCACCCCTGTACAAGAGAGCTATCAGTAACAGGATCTAGAGAACAGTCAGATTTAATTATGAATTAGATATGTTTCATACCTATCTGGCATAGACTCAGAATTTAAGTTTTTAACATTAATCCCTAGTGTATTTAAGTTCCAGTTGAAACAAAGTTGAAAAAGTATATTTTAAAAAACAATTTCCGAGAACTATACAAAATTATAGTAAACCTTTGGCTTGGCAACCTGCACTAGAAAACACAAGATTTAGACTCTAACCTTAAGAAAGAAACAATGGTAATTGACCAAGGTGAGGTGAGGTGAAGTCGCTCAGTCGTGTCCGACTCTTTGCGACCCCGTGGACTGTAACCTCCTAGGCTTCTCCGCCCATGGGATTCTCCAGGCAAGAATACTGGAGTGGATTGCCATTTCCTTCTCCAGGGGATCTTCCCGACCCAGGGATCGAACCCAGGTCTCCCGCATCAGAGGCAGACGCTTTAACCTCTGAGCCACCAGGGAAGCCCGGTAATTGACCAAAGATAACCAAAAAGATAGAATCCATTCAGACACATTGTCGAGATAAGGTGAAGAAGCAGGGGGGAGAGAAGATCCTTGTGTGTTAGTTGCTCAGTCCTGTCACGCTTTGCAGCCCCATGGACTGCAGCCCCCAGGCTCCTCTGTCCATGGCGTTCTCCAGGCAAGAATACTGGAGTGGGGGCCATCTCCTTCTCCAACCCTCACCTCACCTCTTCCTGGAAATTTTTCCTAAGAGATAACTTGCGCCCTTTTCTCAAGATTAATTGCTTTTTAAAAAAATCCTTGCATTTCACATTCTCAAGGATTTTTCCCTCGACCCCTCACTTGCCAAACTTTTGAAATTGTGAAGTCTGCGAGAGGGGCGGGGGGCGCCTCTCGCCAAGTCTGTAAGGACCTGGAAACGGCCGAGTGGAAAGCAGGATTCAGAGCTAAGGGTTCCCGCAGGGCAAGGAAGGCCGAGAGCAGAGGAAACTACGAGAACTCCCCGGCCGACAGCGGCGGGAAGGCTGCCCGGCGCAGAGCCGCGTCCCCATCCCCGGCCTATCCGCACTCTCCGCTGCAGGCCTCCCCGGGTGCCCTGGGCCCGGATGGCGAGCCTGGGCGTGGAGAGCGGCGGCCCGCGCCTCCAGACAGCCCGGGCCAAGGAACCCGAGGGGGAAGGCCCGCTGCCCCAACCTGTGGACCTCCGGGCGGACCCGGGGTGGCGGACGCGGCCGGAACCTCAGCCTCCCAGTAACCGGAAGCAGCACTCGGGGCCCGCGGCTGCGCGGACCGGCGGGTTGCTAAGGGTGCGGTGGGAGGCACTCAGAGCCGGAAGGCTGCCAATTTAGAAACAGCTGATCAGGCTTAGCCAATCAGCGCCCGCCGGGGCTTCTTTAGGGTCAGCTGACCACGGCTAGCCAATCAAGGCTCGTCTGGGAAGGCCGGCCTCTTTAGGGTCAGCTGACCAGGGCTGGGCTGGAGGAAGCCCAAGCTGGAATCAAGATTGCGGGGAGAAATATCAGTAACCTCAGATATGCAGATGACACCACCCTTATGGCAGAAAGTAAAGAACTAAAGAGCCTCTTGATGAACGTGAAACAGGAGAGTGAAAAACTTGGGTTAAAGCTCAACATTCAGAAAACTAAGATCATGGCATCTGGTCCCATCACTTCCTGGCAAGTAGATGGGGAAACAGTGGAAACAGTGGCTGACTTTATTTTGGGGGGCTCCAAAATCAGTACAGATAGTGATTACAGCCATAAAATTAAAAGACGCTGACTCTTTGGAAGGAAAGTTATAACCAACCTAGACAGCATATTAAAAAGCAAAGATATTACATTGTCAACAAAGGTCCCTCTATTCAGTTCAGTCGCTCAGTCGTGTCCGACTCTTTGCGACCCCATGTATCGCAGCACGCCCGGCCTCTCTGTCCATCACCATCTCCCAGAGGTCGCTCAGATTCACATCCATCGAGTCTGTGACGCCATCCAGCCATCTCATCCTCGGTCGTCCCCTTCTCCTCCTGCCCCCAATCTGTCCCAGCATCACAGTCTTTTCCAATGAGTCAACTCGTCTCATGAGGTGGCCGAAGTACTGGAGTTTCAACCCCTAGCATCATTCCCTCCAAAGAAATTCCAGGGCTGATCTCCTTCAGAATGGACTGGTTGGATCTCCTTGCAGTCCAAGGGACTCTCAAGAGTCTTCTCGAACACCACAGTTCAAAAGCATCAATTCTTCGGCCCTCAGCCTTCTTCACAGTCCAACTCTCACATCCATGTTTTTCCAGTACTCATGTACCAATGGAGATCAGTCCTGGGTGTTCATTGGAAGGAATGATGTTGAAACTGAAACCCCAGTAGTTTTGGCCACCTGATGTGAAGAAATGACTCATTTGAAAAACCTGATGTTGGGAAACATTGAGGGCAGGAGGAGAAGGGGATGACAGAGGTGGTTGGATGGCATCATCGACTCAATGGACATGGGTTTGGGTGGACTCCGGGAGTTGGTGATGGACAGGGAGGCCTAGCATGCTGCAGTCCATGGGGTTGCAAAGAGTCTGACACGACTCAGCAACTGAACTGAACTGATCAGGGGTAGTCAGTCAGAGTCTGCCAAGGAAGTTTGGTTCAATTCAGAAGCTCAGTCCTGTTTGACTCTTCGCGACCCTGTGGACTGCAGCACGCCAGGCCTCCACGTCCATCACCAACTCCCGGAGTCCACCCAAACCCATGTCCATTGAGTCGGTGATGCCACCCAACCATCTCATCCTCTGTCGTCCCCTTCTCCTCCTGCCTTCAATCTTTCCCAGCATCAGGGTCTTTTCAAATGAGTCAGCTCTTCACATCAGGTGGCCAAAGTATTGGAGTTTCAGCTTCAACATCAGTCCTTCCAATGAACACCCAGGACTGATCTCCTTTAGGATGGACTGGTTAGATGGGGAAACAGTGGAAACAGTGGCTGACTTTATTTTGGGGGGCTCCAAAATCAGTACAGATAGTGATTACAGCCATAAAATTAAAAGACGCTGACTCTTTGGAAGGAAAGTTATAACCAACCTAGACAGCATATTAAAAAGCAAAGATATTACATTGTCAACAAAGGTCCCTCTATTCAGTTCAGTCGCTCAGTCGTGTCCGACTCTTTGCGACCCCATGTATCGCAGCACGCCCGGCCTCTCTGTCCATCACCATCTCCCAGAGGTCGCTCAGATTCACATCCATCGAGTCTGTGACGCCATCCAGCCATCTCATCCTCGGTCGTCCCCTTCTCCTCCTGCCCCCAATCTGTCCCAGCATCACAGTCTTTTCCAATGAGTCAACTCGTCTCATGAGGTGGCCGAAGTACTGGAGTTTCAACCCCTAGCATCATTCCCTCCAAAGAAATTCCAGGGCTGATCTCCTTCAGAATGGACTGGTTGGATCTCCTTGCAGTCCAAGGGACTCTCAAGAGTCTTCTCGAACACCACAGTTCAAAAGCATCAATTCTTCGGCCCTCAGCCTTCTTCACAGTCCAACTCTCACATCCATGTTTTTCCAGTACTCATGTACCAATGGAGATCAGTCCTGGGTGTTCATTGGAAGGAATGATGTTGAAACTGAAACCCCAGTAGTTTTGGCCACCTGATGTGAAGAAATGACTCATTTGAAAAACCTGATGTTGGGAAACATTGAGGGCAGGAGGAGAAGGGGATGACAGAGGTGGTTGGATGGCATCATCGACTCAATGGACATGGGTTTGGGTGGACTCCGGGAGTTGGTGATGGACAGGGAGGCCTAGCATGCTGCAGTCCATGGGGTTGCAAAGAGTCTGACACGACTCAGCAACTGAACTGAACTGATCAGGGGTAGTCAGTCAGAGTCTGCCAAGGAAGTTTGGTTCAATTCAGAAGCTCAGTCCTGTTTGACTCTTCGCGACCCTGTGGACTGCAGCACGCCAGGCCTCCACGTCCATCACCAACTCCCGGAGTCCACCCAAACCCATTTCCATTGAGTCGGTGATGCCATCTAACCATCTCATCCTCTGTCGCCCCCTTCTCCCACCTTCAATCCCTCTCAGCATCAGAGTCTTTTCAAATGAGTCAGTTCTTCGGATGAGGTGGCCAAAGTATTGAAGTTTCAGCTTCAGTATCAGTCCTTCCAATGAACACCCAGAACTGATCTCCTTTAGAATGGACTGGTTGGATCTCCTTGCAGTCCAAGGGACTCTCAAGAGTCTCCTCCAACACCACAGTTCAAAAGTATCAATTCTTCTGTGCTCAGCTTTCTTTATAGTCCAACTCTCACATCCATACATGACTACTGGAAAAACAATAGCTTTGACTAGACGGACTTTTGTTGGCAAAATAATGCCTCTGCTTTTTAATATGCTGTCTAGGTTGGTCATAACTTTCCTTCCAAGGAGCAAGTGTCTTTTAATTTCATGGCTGCAGTCACCATCTGCAGTGATTTTGGAGCCCAAAACATTAAAGTCTGTCACTGTTTCCCCATCTCTTTGCCAGGAATTGATGGGACCGGATGCCGTGATCTTAGTTTTCTGAATGTTGAGCTTTAAGCCAACTTTTTCACTCTCCTCTATCACTTTCAGCAAGAGGCTCTTTAGTTCTTCTTTGCTTTCTGCCATAAGGCTCATGTCATTTGCATATCTGAGGTTGTTGATATTTCTCTTGGCAGTCTTGATTCCAGCTTGTGCTTCATCCAGCCCTGCATTTTTCATGATATACTCTGAGTATAAGAATCCTCCTCAATTAGGATCATGGATTTTAAAGAAAGGCTTCCAGGTGGTTCTGTACATACCAACTATAAGGGGGAAATTTTAAACATAAAGAAATACCCAGTTTTAAATGTAGTATCCCCCCCAAAATAGAAATTTGTATATTTACAAAAATCTCTATGTCTAGTAACAGGTGAAGAGTTTCAAATATTCTACTAAATTTCGCAAGGGTTTTACTAAGAGCAATTCTGATTCAATTTAAAGCTAAGGAACAGGGATTGTTCTGATGAAATAAATTGCCTTAAAAAATTAAGAACTTCAAAAGAAAATTTAACTAATCCTGATGAACTACATCAGTCCTGAATTATTTCTGTTCATAATAGGTACCAAATAAGTCTTTTAATGTTTTAAACTACATTTTGATATTTGAAACAAAAATTATTGGTCCAAATCTATAGACCGCCTCAAGAGTGAACTCTTACAAACTATGAACTTTGGGTGATTATGATTATGATGTGTCAATATAAGTTCACCAGTTGTAACAAATCACCACTCTGATTGAAGCAGTCGTGATGGGGGTGGCTATCCATCAGGAGAAGTGGTGAGTGTATATGAGAAATCACTCTACCCTCTTAATTTTGCTGTGAACCTAGAAATACTCTAAAAATAGCAATAAGTCAGACTGCAAAAATAAAATATTTGCAAATAATAACTTAAAAGCAATTCTGATCCCAGGCTTCTCAGAAACATATCCTCCTAATAGAGCAGTAAGTTGAGGATAAGAACAAAAGTGAAATTAAGAGAGACTGTAAAGGGTATTTCTTAGCAGATCCTAGAGTGCTAACTCACATAGTACATGTTTCCAAAAGAGAGAAAATATAAATAATATTTAAAAAATTAGTACGGGGGAAACTTCTCGAGACAAAAAAAAAAAAACTTGAAATAGCAATGTGTGTGTTTGTGTTTTAGGAGAGAGTGAAAAATGAAATGATTTTAAAGTTCTTTTGGAAAACTAAATGGCAAGTAACCAGAAAGATTACAAAAAGGAAGGACAGAAGGGCTTGTCTTAGTACATATTAAAACTTACTGTGAGTAAGAGTGCCTAACATATTTCAAATAAAATGAATATGTAAAGACTGCTGTGCTTAAAAATAGTTTGGTGAGTTTTTTAAGAATTTATTTCAAGACATCTAGGAAAAATGTTAAAAGTATAAAAAATACAAAGTGTTAAATGGGTTACTTTCAAAGGAATAAAAAGCAGGTCAAAAATTATTTAATATAAAAGTCAATTGATTCTCACTACCCATGGAATTCTACAGGAAAGATAACCAATGAACATGACTGTATAAGAAAGAATTCACGCTCTCCCTACTTTTACACTTTAAGATTAAACCACTCGATATTAACCAAAGGAAAAATCACTTAGACACTAATTAAAATTAAGAACTAAAAAAGGTAAAAGTTGGAAAAAATTGATGAGTAAGTGAGTGTGTGAAAGTCTCTCAGTTGTGTCTGACTCTTTGCAACCCCGCAGATTACACAGTCCGTGCAATTCTAAAGGCCAGAATACTGGAGCAGGTAGCCATTCCTTTCTCAAGGGGATCTTCCCAACCTCAGGCGTCGAACCCAGGTCTCATGCATTGCAGGCAGATTCTGTAACAGCTGAGCCACAAGGGAGACCAGAAAGAATTGATATTGAGCCCTACAACAAGATGTACCTAAATAACTTAATTTTTCCTTGGCCACAAAATGAACTGGCCAAAAACATTTTAAATGAGATGATATGTTTATAGTTTTTATACTTCAAGTTAAAATAATGAAGTGTGAGAAAGTAGTAGGGCCATTTCTCAGTTTTTCAAAAAGGAAAGTATAATAAAAATGTCCAACTATTGTGAGCTTGGGGAATTCAGTTAGATCCTCAACTATACATGAAATAATGGATCTCAACAAATAGAAACGTGTAACATGTTTTCGGAAGAGAACACTTAGTGGATTAAAGAAAGAAATATTCCATGAAATAAAAAAAGCTCTTAGGGTTATCAAATAAATTTTATGCAAGTACACTTCAATCTCAAAGTTTGTGAATGTGTGTGTGTTTTAGGAGAGAGTGAAAAATGAAATGATTTTAAAGTTCATTTGGAAAACTAAATGGCAAATTAGCCAAAACGTTTACAAAAGGAAGCAAGGACAGAAGGGCTTGTCTTAGTTCATATTAAAACTTGCTGTGAGAATTATTTATTAGTCCACATAATACATTAGAAATAAAATATTTTAAATATCTTCAGATCCCAGCCTCAAAAATTGTAGCTGCATCACAGTACCTAATTCAGTGACTCAAACATCAGTTCAGTTCAGTCGCTCAGTCGTGTCTGACTCTTTGCGACCCCATGAATCGCAGCACGCCAGGCCTCCCTGTCCATCACCAGCTCCCGGAGTTCACTCAGACTCACATCCATCGAGTCAGTGATGCCATCCAGCCATCTCATCCTCTGTCATCCCCTTCTCCTCCTGCCCCCAATCCCTCCCAGCATCAGAGTCTTTTCCAATGAGTCAACTCTTCACATGAGGTGGCCAAAGTACTGGAGTATCAGCTTTAGCATCATTCCTTCCAAAGAAATCCCAGGG
>SJYT01008979.1:1294559-1418842 GCA_006410635.1 Cephalophus harveyi
TCAGCCTTCTTCACAGTCCAACTCTCACATCCATACATGACCACAGGAAAAACCATAGCCTTGACTAGACAGACCTTAGTCGGCAAAGTAATGTCTCTGCTTTTGAATATACTACCTAGGTTCGTTAATTAGTAGGTCCTATTTTATATAATTCGTATTTCAGACAGTACTGGTATCCATGCCTCAGACTAACTCTGTTATATTATTTTATATAAAACATTAATTTATTTTGGGGGGATATAATTTGACTAATTATACAGCTAACTATGAATAAGATGCCATTGTACATCCACAATACCCATATAAGCAGAATTAAGATTCTTTTCACACTTGTGATAGCTAGTAAATCATGCTTTCTCATTGTTTTTGTCTTCATAGAATCTCAATTTTGAATGCAATCTTAGAAATAATCTTGCATAGCATTTTCTAAAATTTGTTTTGTACAGACCTTGTCTTCAGTTAAGTTCAGTTGCTCAGTCATGTCTGACTCTTTGCAACCCTGTGTACTTCAGCACGCCAGGCTTCCCTGTTCATCACCAACTCCCGGAGCTTGCTCAAATGCATGTCCATCGACTTGGTGATGCCATTTAATGATCTCACCCTCTGTCATCCCCTTCTCCTCCTGCCTTCAATCTTTCCCAGCATCAGGGTCTTTTCCAATGAGTCAGTTCTAGCATTGCCTTTCTTTGGAATTGGAATGAAAACGGACCTTTTCCAGTCCTGTGGCCACTGCTGAGTTTTCCAAATTTGCTGGCATATTGAGTGCAGCACTTTCACAGCATCATCTTTCAGGATTTGAAACAGCTCAACTGGAATTCTATCACCTCCACTAGCTTTGTTCATAGTGATGCTTTCTAAGGCCCACTTTACTTCACATTCCAGGATGTCTGGCTCTAGATGAGTGATCACACCATTGTGATTATCCAGGTGTGAAGATCCTTTTTGTACGGTTCTTTTGTGTATTCTTGCCTCCTCTTCTTAATATCTTCTGCTTCTGTTAGGTCCATACCATTTCTATCCTTTATCGAGCCCATCTTTGCATGAAATATTCCCTTGGGATCTCTAATTTTCTTGAAGAGATCTCTAGTCTTTCCCATTCTGTTCTTTTCCTCTATTTCTTTGCATTGATCACTGAAGAAGGCTTTCTTATCTCTTCTTGCTATTCTTTGGAACTCTGCATTCGGATGCGTATATCTTTCCTTTTCTCCTTTGCTTTTCGCTTCTCTTCTTTTCACAGCTATTTGTAAGGCCTCCCCAGACAGCCATTTTGCTTTTTTGCATTTCTTTTCCATGGGCATGGTCTTGATCCCTGTTTCCTATACAATGTCACGAACCTCATTCCATTGTTCATCAGGCACTCTATCTATCAGATCTAGGCCCTTAAATCTATTTCTCACTTCCACTGTATAATCATAAGGGATTTGATTTAGGTCATACCTGAATGGGCTAGTGGTTTTCCCTACTTTCTTCAATTTAAGTCTGAATTTGGTAATAAGGAGTTCATGATCTGAGCCACAGTCAGCTCCTGGTCTTGTTTTTGTTGACTGTATAGAGCTTCTTCATCTTTGGCTGCAAAGAATATAATCAATCTGCTTTCAGCATTGACCATCTGGTAATGTCCATGTGTAGACTCTTCTCTTGTGTTGTTGCAAGAGGGTGTTTGCTATGACCAGTGCTTTTTTTGGGCAAAACTCTAGGTCTCCCGCATTGTAGACAGACACTTTACAGTCTGAGCCACCAGGGAAGTGACTCAAACATAGTATATGCTTAATAAAGAGTGTTGGGTGAATTCCTGAATAGAAATGTAGAGGATTTTCATTTCATCCTGTGAGCCAAATTTATTGAGGGTCAGAATTTCTGAGTGAAAATATTAATATATATGAATGACCTGCTTGTTCTATACTTTTGTTTAGCAGAATATTTTTCCAACTCTTGAAAGTTGTCAAAATAGTCTGCTAATCTTCACTTGTATTTTGACTCACATCTAAGTGAATAAAAAAAAAATATTAGTTGCCCAGTCGTGTCTGACTGTTTGTAACCCCATGGACTCTAGTCCACCAGTGTCCTCTGTCCATGGAATTCTCCAGGCAAGAATACGGGACTGAGTAGCCATTCCTTTCTCCAGGGGATCTTCCTGACCTAGGGATCAAACCCAGGTCTCCTGAAATGCCAGCAGATTCCTTACTCTCTGAGGTACCAGGGAAGTTCCAGGTGAATAATAATTGGACTCAAAATATTTATTAAACTATTTCATGGTTTAAATATTTTTATCATATGATTATTTTCCAAAAAACAAATCCTTCACATCTATTTACTAAGGAAGAAGGTAAAAATTTTAATCTATATGATTCTATTAATGTTTGTGTGAAAAATGTCCTAATTATTAATGTTTAGTGCTTACAATATATTCTATTCATTAATTGTTATATGATGGTTTAAATGCAGTAACTTCAAAATATGAACATGAATTGTTTGATTACCCTCCCTTCTAAAGAGGAAGTCAGACCCCTTCCCCTTGCATTGGATTTAGTGACTCACTTCTGGATAACAGAATGCGGTAGGAGTGATGAGGTGGGATAAGGTCATAAAAGACTGTGTGGCTTCATCTCTGTTGTCTTGGAACACTTGCTCTGAGGAGTCAGCTGTCTCGTTATGCGGACACTCAGGAAATTCTATGGAGAGATGCACGTGGCAAGATATTCAGAGCCCTCGTGATGTCAAACCAGCAAGAATTCCACAATCAGCCGAGCAAACTATCTTAGAAAAGGACCCTCCTGTTCCGATCAAGCCCAGTCAAATCTAAGATGACTAGACTCCAAGTTGAAGTCTTGACTGCAACTTCATGAGAGACCCTGAGCCAGAACCACTAATCTAAGCCACTTTCAGATCCTCAAACTACAGAAACTCAGTTCAGTCCAGTTCAGTTGCTCAGTCATGTCCGACTCTTTGCAGCCCCATGAATTGCAGCACACCAGGTCTCCCTGTCCATCACCAACTCCTGGAGTTTACCCAAACTCACATCCATCGAGTCAGTGAGGCCATCCAGCCATCTCATCCTCTGTCATCCAATCCCTCCCAGCATCAGAGTCTTCTGCAATGAGTCAACTCTTCCCATGAAGTGGCCAAAGTACTGGAGTTTCAGCTTTAGCATCAGTCCTTCCAAAGAACACCTAGGGCTGATCTCCTTTAGGATGGACTGGTTGGATGTCCTTGCAGTCCAAGGGACTCTCAAGAGTCTTCTCCAACACCTGAGTGATGTCTTTCTTAAACTAGTTTGAAGCCTTGCATTCTGTACCTTTTCAACATTATTATTTTAGAAAGGTTTTGAAGAAATATATGATGGAAGGGATTTATTAGTGCTTTGCATGAATGCTGAATCGCCAGTCATGTCTGACTCTTTCGACCCCATGGACTGTACCCACCCACCAGGCTCCTCTGTCCATGGAATTCTCCAGGCTAAAATATTGGGAGTGGGTTTCCATTTCCTCCTCCAGGTGATCTTCCCAACCCAGGAATGGAACCCGAGTCTCCTGCATCCTCTGCATTGGCAGGTGGGTTCTTTACCACTGAGCTGCCTGGGAAGCCTGGTAGTACTCTAGAGACTGTTGATTAACTGCTATGGACAGATTTAATAATCTAAAAAAATTTATTGCCATGTCCCATAACTAAATCTAGTGTATCTATTTTTTCTAAAAAAATTATTTTTTCTTAGCAAAAACAAAAACCATAAAATGCTATCTCAGAACAATTAGAAAGTGGGGAATAAAAAAATAAGCTACACCCAGACATAACATATATCCTTTTATTGTGTGTGTATCTTTATCGTTATTTTTACAAAAGTGAAATCATATCATGCACAATAGTTTTAATCTAATATGAACACATTCACTTGTCATTTACTATCTCTGATGTAATTGTTCAACACGCTGCCTCAAGCCCTTCTCAGCTCCTTCACCACTATCACTCTAGATCAAATTACTGCACTTACCTCAGCAGCTTGGAATGTCCTGCCAAGTGGAAGAGACTTTCACCTTCGCCCCCAAAAGAAAGCCAGGTTTCTCCTTCTGGAACATCATTGAGTTCACCCCACCTCGACTCTTGGAAAGCCTAGGTTCTTGTCTATCACCAACAAGGCCCAGGCCACCTTGGCCCCTGTGCTCCTTCAGCTCTCAGTGAATCCTTGCTCACTGGCTACCTAGATGGTCATCAGACCTTATACTTAGCTCTACTTTGAAAAATTTTCTCCAAGATAGAAGAGTCTTCTCCAACACCTGAGTGATGTCTTTCTTAAACTAGTTTGAAGCCTTGCATTCTGTACCTTTTCAACATTATTATTTTAGAAAGGTTTTGAAGAAATATATGATGGAAGGGATTTATTAGTGCTTTGCATGAATGCTGAATCGCCAGTCATGTCTGACTCTTTCGACCCCATGGACTGTACCCACCCACCAGGCTCCTCTGTCCATGGAATTCTCCAGGCTAAAATATTGGGAGTGGGTTTCCATTTCCTCCTCCAGGTGATCTTCCCAACCCAGGAATGGAACCCGAGTCTCCTGCATCCTCTGCATTGGCAGGTGGGTTCTTTACCACTGAGCTGCCTGGGAAGCCTGGTAGTACTCTAGAGACTGTTGATTAACTGCTATGGACAGATTTAATAATCTAAAAAAATTTATTGCCATGTCCCATAACTAAATCTAGTGTATCTATTTTTTCTAAAAAAATTATTTTTTCTTAGCAAAAACAAAAACCATAAAATGCTATCTCAGAACAATTAGAAAGTGGGGAATAAAAAAATAAGCTACACCCAGACATAACATATATCCTTTTATTGTGTGTGTATCTTTATCGTTATTTTTACAAAAGTGAAATCATATCATGCACAATAGTTTTAATCTAATATGAACACATTCACTTGTCATTTACTATCTCTGATGTAATTGTTCAACACGCTGCCTCAAGCCCTTCTCAGCTCCTTCACCACTATCACTCTAGATCAAATTACTGCACTTACCTCAGCAGCTTGGAATGTCCTGCCAAGTGGAAGAGACTTTCACCTTCGCCCCCAAAAGAAAGCCAGGTTTCTCCTTCTGGAACATCATTGAGTTCACCCCACCTCGACTCTTGGAAAGCCTAGGTTCTTGTCTATCACCAACAAGGCCCAGGCCACCTTGGCCCCTGTGCTCCTTCAGCTCTCAGTGAATCCTTGCTCACTGGCTACCTAGATGGTCATCAGACCTTATACTTAGCTCTACTTTGAAAAATTTTCTCCAAGATAGTCACACATGGCTTATTCTTTCACTTCACTTATGTCTGTTTAAAGATTATTTCAAAGATTATTGGCTTCTCTGACCAAGCAATCTAAAAATTCTGCCTCTATCATTTAATTTTTAAAATATAATACATGTCATTATCTGACATTATAGATGTTTGTTTCATTATTTGACATGATAAGTTTACCTGTTATTTGCCTCTCAATAATAATGTCAGTTCAGCAATGTAGGGACTTTATCTTGTTTATTCATTACTCTGTCCACATTGTTGAGAATAGTACCTGGTACAGTTAGGTGCTCAATAAATATATTTTGATTAAAGAACCATATGGATGCACCATTTTAATTATTAGTAATAATTACTTGATATTTGAAATCCTAGCAATTTTTCCTTTTGTGAGCAATTATATCATGAATATGTCCATAAGTAAATATTTACACCCTATGTTTGTTTACTAAGATTTAGGAGTCAAAAGCTATGACTATTTTTATATATTTTTTGATACATACTGCCAAAATGCCCTCTATCGAAAAGTTGTTATATTTTAGGACTTCCCTGGTGGTGGAAGGGCTAAGACTCCAAGCTCCTGGTGCAAATGGCCCAGGTTCGATCTCAGGTCAGAAAACTAGCTCCTACATACCACAACTAAAAATCCTGCATGCCTCAACAAAGATCAAAGATCCCACACCCCGCAACTAAGACTTAGAACAGCCAAATAAAATTTAAAAACACATAAGTTGTTTTCTTGACTGGAAAATTCTATGGACAGAGGAGCCTGGTGAGTACAGTCCATGGGGTCACAAGAGTTGGACACGACTGGACAACTGAGCATGCGCACACACACGTGCACACACACACACACACACCACACATACACATACAGCTTATATTTTATACCCCTCCAGAAAAGAATCAGTTCAGTTCAGTCACTCAGTCGTGTCCAACTCTTTGCGACCCCATGAATCGCAGCACACCAGGCCTCCCTGTTCATCACCATCTCCCGGAGTTCACTCAGACTCATGTCCACTGAGTCCATGATGCCATCCAGCCATCTCATCCTTCGTCGTCCCCTTCTCCTCCTGCCCCCAATCCCTCCCAGCATCAGAGTCTTTTCCAATGAGTCAACTCTTCTCATGAGGTGGCCAAAGTACTGGAGTTTCAGCTTTAGCATCATTCCTTCCAAAGAAATCCCAGGGCTGATCTCCTTCAGAATGGACTGGTTGGATCTCCCTGCAGTCCAAGGGACTCTCAAGAGTCTTCTCCAACACCACAGTTCAAAAGCACCAATTCTTCGGTGCTCAGCCTTCTTCACAGTCCAACTCTCACATCCACACATGACTACTGGAAAAACCATAGCCTTGACTAGACGGAACTTAGTTGGCAAAGTAATGTCTCTGCTTTTGAAAATGTTATCTAGGTTGGTCATAACTTTTCTTCCAAAGAGTAAGCGTCTTTTAATTTCATGGCTGCAGTCACCATCTGCAGTGATTCTGGAGCCCAAAAAAATAAAGTCTGACACTGTTTCCCCATCTATTTCCCATGAAGTGATGGGACCAGATGCCATGATCTTCGTTTTCTGAATGTTGAGCTTTAGGCCAACTTTCTCGCTCTCCTCTTTCACTTTCATCAAGAGGTTTTTAGCTCCTCTTCACTTTCTGCCATAAGGGTGGTGTCATCTGCATATCTGAGGTTATTGATATTGCTCCCGGCAATCTTGATTCCAGCTTGTGTTTCTTCCAGCCCAGCGTTTCTCATGATGTACTCTGCATAGAAGTTAAATAAGCAGGGTGACAACATACAGCCTTGACGTACTCCTTTTCCTATTTGGAACCAGTTTGTTGTTCCATGTCCAGTTCTAACTGTTGCTTCCTGACCTGCATACAGATTTCTCAAGAGGCAGCTCAGGTGGTCTGGAATTCTCAACTCTTTCAGAATTTTCCACAGTTTATTGTGATCCACACAGTCAAAGGCTTTGGCATAGTCAATAAAGCAGAAATAGATGTTTTTCTGGAACTCTCTTGCTTTTTCCATGATCCAGCAGATGTTGGCAATTTGATCTCCGGCTCCTCTGAAAAGAAAAGAAATAAGAGTTACTTTTTTCTCACTTTGCACAATATTGTGTATTGCCCTTTTAAACACTGTTATTTTTACAGAGAAAAAATGGTTATTACTCAAATTTGCCTTTCTCCAGTTACACAGATACTTGTTCATTTAACTATTACCCATTTGCATTAAATAAATTGCCTCTTCATGTACTTTGCTTATATTTCTACTGCTTTTCCCTTACTGATAAGAGTTCGTTTTTACAATAAAGTAACCCATTGTCCAAAACATGTTAAAGTGTCATTTTCCCAGGTCGTGGTTTGTCTTTAAATTTTGATTATTGTGTTTTTACTTTTCTATGTCATGTAGAAATTTAAATTTTGTATGGTCAAGTTGATTACTCTTTCTCTATACTGCTTTTGACTTTGCTGTCACCTTCAGAAAGTTTTGCAATCCACTATCTGAAAAATAGTCACCAAGTATTTTCTTCCAATATTCAATCTTCAAAAACTTAAAAAAAAAAAAAAGGCAATATATTACAGCTGGAATTCATATAACATTAAGTTGTGAGGTGAGGCTGTTGTTTCTTCCTCTCAAGTGGCTACCCAGTTATCCTCCTTTTAATAAAAGCATACTTTCTCCAGTGACATAGATGTGAAGTTGTGAGATGCCCTTGTTTTTATACGAAAAGTATATGTATATACACACACACACAGAGGACTTTTTCTCCTCCTTTTAATAAACAAGTTTTGGACCTGAGCCAATCCCAATCTTGAGCCATCATTCTTAAGGAACACAGATATATCTTTATTACGTTCAGTAACTAACTGGATATTAGATATCCAGTAATTCGGTACTAGCGTTGGAATAATACTGAATACACTTACTAAGGAAAAGAATACATTTTCCCAGCCACATTACAACTCAGGAATGTCAGTCCAGTCAAGACGAAGCTTATGATTACTCTGAAAAAAAAAAAAAAGGGTTCGCTCGTGGAAGACTGAGAATAGTGCGTCAGAGTTCTCCTCTGAAAGCCCTCAGAATCCTGGGCGGCCGGGGGAAGAAAGGACCGAGGAAGAACCCATGCTGGGCTCGTTGAGATCTAAGGAGACACATGCTGCCAAAACAGCCCATGGAGCTGATAAAAACAGGTAGTAGATGACTCTTAGAAGTCCTCTTAATGTTCAACTAGGTGTCAGTTTTGAACAGTATCGCTTGGGATTTAAACATGCCCCTGACGAGAAGCACAAGGCAAAGAAACCCAGAAAAAGCTACAGTAGCTGTTTAAAGTCGTTTTGTGGCCTTAGAAAAGGAAGATGCTTAATTCCTAAGTCCTGGAGAACAGTTTGTGTTTTGGGGTGGAGCCAGGAGGGCAGGAACGAGGAGGGCTTTCTCCCGCGACCTTCTGTCCTCAGGCTCGCTCCAGCCGTCCAGACTTCCGGGTTCACTGGGCCGAACCAGGCGTCTCAGCAGATTTCAGTCAGCGCCAAGTACCGGAGGGAAAGGCAGGCGTGACCTTGTGGACACCGGCAACTGGAACCTCCAAGAGGTCCTTCGTGGCTGGCGGGGCATTGGCGAGAGAAACATAGATCTCGGGCCCCTATGTGGGGCGAGGCACTTCCGGATGAGCCGCCCAACCGCGCGTCGTCTAGCTGCAGGCTCCTCTCGCCGGATCAGAGGTCTCCCTCCAAACGCTAGCACCTCCCATTTCCCGGCATCCTCCCCCCTCCCGGCATCCTCCCCGCGGGCCGCCGCTCCGCGGGCCGCCGCGTTTCCTTAGCAACCGCGCCTCCCGCGGCCGCCGGAAGCGGTAGGGTCACGTGCTCCCTGCACGTCCGGGCTGGCGGCGTGACTTCCGGGTGTCAGGCTGCCCGGGCGCCGCGGCCGCTGCGGAGAGGCTGTGAGGCCCGGGAGGCGGCGGGCTCCGGGGCGGGCTGGCCTGATCCTGCCCCTGTGCGCGATGCATCCGCGGCGCCCGGACGGGTTCGACGGCTTGGGCTACCGGGGTGGGGCCCGAGACGAGCCGGGCTTTGGCGGCGCCTTTCCGGCGAGGTCCTTCAGCTCCGCGTCGGACCCGAGCCGCTGGGTGACCTCGCCCCCAGACATCCCGGGGAGCCGCAACCTGCACTGGGCCGAGGAGAGCCCGCCCCGCGGCGCGCCCGCGCCCTGCACGCCGCCCGAGGGCCCGGCGGAGGCGCCCGGCCCCGGCGGCGCGGCGCGCGGCGGCGGTGAGGGCCGGGGCGTGCAGGGCGGGCGCCTGGCGGCCTCGGGGGCTGGCGGGGTGGGCCGCGCGCAGCGGCAGCGGGGACCCCGGGCGCCGGAGAGCCGGGGCGTGATCGGAGGCCCGGGCCCCGCCGCGCCGCCCTTGGCGCTCCTGTCGCCCTCTGCCCGGAGCAGGCCTCCGCCTCTGCCGCCTCGGGTGTCTTCTGGAGAGGCTGGCCTTCGCCCCGGCGTGGCCGCGCTCACGGAAGGTTTCGGCATGCTACCTCGCATGCCCTGAATCCACAGAGGAGGCTGGTTTGCTGTTGTCGGGACTCACGTGAGAAATAGCTGATTGACCGTCCGCTGTATCACCTTCATTCCATTGATCAGTGGTGGCTTTGCGTTGTGCAAAGAACTTTCTCCAAGACCATGGGCATTCCTGGGCTCACAGCTTTCTCTACCACTCTTAAAAGCTGAGACTTTCTTATCTCTGTGTTCTCTTGCTGTCCTCATCTTTAAGGTGTATAGAAGAATAATTCAGGGTTTTGTAAAAAAAAAAAAAGCCCAGCAAACAAAATGAGGTGTCAGTAATGCCTGAAACAGTGTGGACCACACAGTAGGCTAAAAGTCAGTCTTTTTCCCGTGTAATCATAGGAGTTGTGTTTGTGTTCTAGATCCCAAACTACTCCTGTGTTTTCCCACCTCCTTTCTTTTTTTTTACTTAAAAACTCCACTAAAGAATGAAAAACACTTAAGACATTTTCAAGATAAGAATTTGGAATCAAGACATAATTATTCTGTGCAATGTCAGATCTGTTCGGTTCAGTCACTCAGTCGTGTCAGAGTCTGCGACTCCATGGACTGCAGCACGCCAGGCCTCCTTGTCAGAAGATAGAGATGTTTTAATTGCAACCCTATGTGATCTGGATATTTTCAACATCGTCTGGATTCATAAAATGGAGATAATGGCTGCTGCATGTTCCCGTTCTCCTAAAAGTGTTAGAATAATAGATCATATCCTTAAGTATTATGTACATTCTAGACATAAATTTTAGTCTCATTTCTTTGACTAGGAAGTACAGTAACATTTATTTGGTTTGTGTTATGGGGAGGAACAGATTGTACTATCATCCAGTGAGGATAGATGGAGGATCAGTGACTTACTCAGTGTTATATATACAGTTAGGTTTTTACTCTGTCTAGCGCTGTTTTTTCCCATAGGTCTCAGAAGGAGTACCGGAAAGTTATAAATTATTCAAAATGCATATGTGGTTGCCTCACAGTTACCTTCTCAGGCAGTAAAGCTGACGTTTTATCTTTTCATAATTTATGCATTGATGGTTATAATGAGATCTTAATGTCCAAGGTTTTGTATGGAGTGTTTTGCAGCAGTTAAGAGGCTGATGAAAAACTCTGCAAAGTGGATAGAAGCCTGGGAGACTTAGTTAGTACTAGTAAGCCTTCCTGACACCTTCCAGAGAATGTCAGTGGTATTTTTTGTTGGTTTGTTGGGTGACCTGTACAAACACAAAGGGGAAAGATGAAAGGAGGAAAGTATCTTAATTGGGCAAAAGAAGCCTCTGCCCTTGTACATTTTTCAAGGCAATGGTGGTTTCCCCAGGGATTGTTTACATGGTCTTGTTCTGCCTCTCAGGGAATAGTGAGGACATTACTTCATTGAAAAGAGCAGAGATGAGAGGGAGGGGTTGGAGAAGAGGGAATGAAAAGAGAATGGGAGAAAAATCCCTTGTGAATATTTTAGCTGAAATTTAATGTCTAGTCTTTCGGGGTTTGATATTTCATCTTTATGATTTTAAGTTTTTCAGTTAGGGAAAAAATAAATTTATTTTCTCTTTTGGCTGTAAACCCAGCTGTAAACCTCCTGATCAGACTGTAGCTGTGCCATGAGCAGCAGCACGTATGTACACGGTAGTGTATCACAGAGACCTGATATAGCTGCGTGCTCAGTCACTCAGTCAAGTCCGACTCCTTGCAGCCCATGGGCTATAGGGTGTCAGGTGGCCTCTGTCCCTGGGACTTTTCAGGCGAGAGTACTGGAGTAGGTTGCCATATCCTTCTCCAGGAATTAAGCAGCTACTATCAAACTATTCTGGAGAAAAATGGCAACCCACTCCAGTATTGCCTGGGAAATCCCATGGACAGAGGAGCCTGGCGGGCTACAGTCATTGGGGTCCCGAAAGAGCTGGACATGACTTAGCAACTAAGTAACAGCACATCAAAGTCTTTAAAACTTGAGAGAGAAGAAAGCCTCTCTTCCCCATTTCAGCTACCCTAAGTGCTCTTTCAACTTAATCATATTCGTGGGATGTTTTGCTTGCAACTGTTGGTGTAACACAGATACTTTTCACCAGTCACAGTGAATGACTGATTACAATATAGGAGGTATGGTTGATGAAACTTATCAGCCAGAGTCCTTACTAGAAAAAAAAATTAGTCGGAAGTTGAAAACTAGTAGCCCTTGGCGTTTACCTGCAAACATGTTTGATTTGGTCTACATGAAATTTTAATCCTTTTAGTTGCCAGTATTTTAAAATCGGAAGATACTATATAAAAATGAGAATATCTGTTTAGAAAAATCACAGCTTTGAAACCCTGGACTCAGAGTTCCATGTGGCAACAATGAATTGGAGCTGAAAAGCAGTTAGGGAGTCTGCCCCTTGTAGCTTGCCACAAGCCCCAATGGGGCTCTTCACTCATTCAGATGACCTTTCTGGCCCCTGTCAAAATTTGATTTGGGGATATGGAGTTTAAATGAATGTCATGTTAGTAAAAAGAAATTTTTTGTTCTTTTTTACGGTAAACCTAAATAATGGTTATGAGTAATCTTATTCCTTCTATTTTAGAGCAGTTGAATAGATTTGCTGGATTTGGTATTGGACTTGCAAGGTAATATTTTGTCTAAAGATTTTTAATTCAAATTTTATTTAAAGTTTTTTTTCTTTAATTTATAATGTTAAATAATTAGTATTACTTCCTTTAGATTGATTTTTGGAGAAGTAGTTAAATATTAAAAAGTTCTGTACAGAAAAAAATATTTAAGACCTATAATTTTCTCCCATAAGGACAGTGAAAATTCATTCAATTTTCTAAACACAAAATAATTTAAAGGAATATTGTAAGAACTTTTCATGTGTCTGTCCAAAAAATAAAATGTAATCTTATCTCCCCCTCCAAAAACAAGTAATTTTGCACCGAACTTTTTTCCTCAACATCAGAATTATGACAAGATATTTAGCAGCATAGTCTCTGTAGAATCAGCATTTCCATATGTTGTAAAATACTGTGTAAATATAATTTTTGAGATGTCTTTAGTATTTATTTTGTGATACTTGATTCAACTAGTGTTGATGTGATAAAGAGTTGATGTTAGAAAGGAAGAAAGAGCATGGCATCTAGGTTTCACCTACTATGTTCATTAAAATCCCTGTAACTTAAGTGCAAAGTGCATCCGCGCCAAAATCTACAGGATGGATGGCTCTTCTGATAAGGACTTTGTTCACAGCACATCCTCTGAAAGAAAGGGGAAGGTGAAGGTGAAGTCGCTCAGTCGTGTCCGACTCTTTGCGACCCCATGGACTGTAACCTACTAGGCATCTCCGTCCATGGGATTCTCCGGGCAAGAGTACTAGAGTGGATTGCCATTTCCTTCTCCAGGGGATCTTCCCAACCCAGGGATCGAACCCGGGTCTCCCACATTGGAGGCAGATGCTTTAACCTCTGAGCCACTTAGGAGGGAGACGAAAGAAAGGGGAAGGAGCATTTAAATTGTCTAGGAAGTAAGTTTTTTTTTTTTTTTTTAGGAAGTAAGTTTTCCATTTCAGGCCTACAAGTGTATCGATAATTTCATCTTTATACTGTACATATTAATATTATTTGTTGTTTCTTTGCTTAGCAGTTTGCAAATCTGACTTTAGTTTTTTTTTCATATTGAATCTTGTTATTGGTACAATGATTTGTAAACATGTCTAAACATTTGAAAACTCTGTTTTTTTACTTTTAAGAATAATGTCTCACTTAAGTAATGCATGATTCTTTAAGAATAGATTACATGTGTTGTAAAGA
This sequence comes from Cephalophus harveyi, assembly GCA_006410635.1. NCBI lineage: Eukaryota > Metazoa > Chordata > Mammalia > Artiodactyla > Bovidae > Cephalophus > Cephalophus harveyi. The sequence continues at coordinate 1,308,159 of SJYT01008979.1, forward strand.
TGAACTGTCCTTTTATAGTCTTTTCACAGAAAACGTCCTGGCCCATCCCTGCATCGTTCTGCGCCGCCAGTGTCAGGTAAACGTACTTTTTGTGGTTTTCTAACAGTGACCCTAACCCTGATTTGATGTATAGGCCTCAGATAAATGGCTGAGACCATGTAACCATTATTCTGTGTGATGTATATCAAAATGTATAATATATCAGTTCTCAAACTTTTTGGTATTTGAAAGCTAAGTCTTAAAATTTATTGAGATCCCCAAAGAACGATTGTTTGTATAGATTCAGTTCATTTCAGTCACTCAGTTGTGTCCAACCTTGTGACCCCATGGACTGCAGCACACCAGGCCTCCCTGTCCATCACCAACTCCTGGGAACTTGCCTAAACCCATGTCCATTGAGTCGGTGATGCCATCCAACCATCTCATCCTTTGTCATCCCCTTCTCCTCCTGCTCTCAATCTTTCCCAGCATCAGGGTCTTTTCCAGTGAGTCAGTTCTTCACATCAGGTGGCCAAAGTATTGGCATCAGTCTTTCCAGTGAACACCCAGGACTGATCTCCTTGTTGTCCAAGGGACTCTCAAGAGTCTTCTCCAACACCACAGTTCAAAAGCATCAATTCTTTGGCGCTCAGCTTTCTTCACAGTCCAACTCTCACATTTATGGATTATATCTACCAATATTTGCCATTTTAGAACCCCAAACTGGAAAAGTTTATGTATGTTCATTAAAAAAAAAAACCAATAAATTGATGAGGTATTAGCATAAATAGCATTCTTATGAAAAATCACTATAACTTTTTTGAAAATATCTTTAATGCCTGGCATAATAGAAGGCAGCCAGATTGTCACATCTGTTTCTGCAGTCTGTTGCAACACATGGTTTTTGAAAGAAACAAGAAAGCCTAGCCTTATATACATATGTATTTAAAAATAGGAGTTTTATATCTTTTTAGATAATTGGCAGATAAACTTATTTGCAATGTGAAATCTGAAACCACATAAATCAAGTTTTTTTATACTCTTTTACATTAAAGCCTATTGATCTGTCCTTCATGTCAAATGGGTTTATTTTTACTCATGTGTGATTCTGTTACATCATGCATTGATTAATTGAAAAATATTGATTTACTGATTATATAGATCTTCTAAATGTTATGACATTTGCTTTTATTGTATTAAAATACCACCATCATTACAATCACTATAAATCTCACCAGAAAAGTGTTTTGAGTTTTGGTAGGTTCATGATAGTGGATATAGGGTTTCCAGATTTCTAATTTTTGCTCATAGGCTCAAATTTATCATTGGCAACTAATATTCTTGTTTTCTTATCAATGAGCCACTTTGTTTAGTTTTAAAAATATGTTTGTCCCAAGTAACTATAGTCTTGTTAGTTTTTCCAGGAAAAAAAATGGTATTCCATGGAAAAAAGTGGCTAATTTTCAGACTTACAGCTCCATCAGACAAGTTCTTTTTCTTATGACAGCATATTCATTATGCAGTACACAAAATATTAAATTAGAAAGAGGATATGTACTCAGGAGTCAAGAGCCTATAAAATTCACTGCTTCACCAAGGGCATCTTTTAGGGAAAGTGGCTTTTGCCTCTTCACACGTGCGTCAGATGAAGACAGTAAGTACAGAATACAGTTTGCTGCCACTGCTTTCAGTTACGCCAGAGTCAGCGATTTTACCCACTATTGCTTTTGCACTATTATTGAAAATGTCAACACAATAACAAAGGAAATGATGCCATAGCATCGAGAAAGTAATTTTGAACACGTCTCTCCTCTGAAAGGATAAAGAGCTTTTGAGGGCTAGTGGGCCACACTGGCAAAACACCTATAGTATAACATCATCTTTGAAAATTGCATTAGAAAAGATAAATTAGTTTGTTTTTTTTTAATGTCTTTTATATGCTTAGCCCCAAAATGTAAGCATATAGAGAGAATTCAATATATAAATAGTATGAATAGTGTATATGCCCTGCTGCTGCTAAGCTACTTCAATCGTGTCCGACTCTGTGCGAGCCAATACACGCAGCCCACCAGGCTCCCCCGTCCCTGGGATTCTCCAGGCAAGAACACTGGAGTGGGTTGCCATTTCCTTCTCCAGTGCATGAAAGTGAAAAGTGAAAGGGAAGTTGCTCAATCGTGTCCAACCCTTAGCATGGACTGCAGCCTACCAGGCTCCTCCATCCATGGGATTTTCCAGGCAAAAGTACTGGAGTGGGGTGCCATTGCCTTCTCCGATATATGCCCTAGAAGAGTGAATTTTAGACACATTTTTTTCATTGTGACAATATTGCATTGTGAGCCAGTGTATACATATATGAGTGATGTTTAAAAATGTTTTATAAAGTAGTACTTTCAGAGTGTGTGATACATTCTGATACTTTTTTATTATGTCACTTAGTAAACATTAGTTCTGATCCCCTGTACTGATTTCATAATTTCCCAGTTGTTCATAGCTTGTTACTGCTTGCCGTGGAAGACAGAAGTCTGCTCCCAGAGTTCTTCGTGGTTCCCATGTGTTAAATGGCACGAGCATTTTGCCACAGTGAATTTCGTGCTGATGTTTAAGGAATCATAAATATCAAACAGCAAAGCCTTCCTTATTATATATTTTATTGCAGGCAGATTCTTTACCAGCTGAGCTATGAGGGAAGCCTGGCTATGTTATACATTGGTCTTTCAGGGTTGTGTGTGTGTAACCACATGTTCTTTACTTTTAAGTTATTTAAAGCATTTTCTAAAGTAATTTTGCTTCTGTATAATTCATGCTGACTTTACAATTGAACTTTTGTTTATGCTGTGACTCCACTGTGTATCTTTCATGCTCTTATTTCTTGACAAAACAATAATAGAAAATAATCACAAATATCTTCTTTACAGGTTAACTACCATGCTCGGCACTACCATCTCACCCCATTTACAGTCATCAATGTTATGTATAGCTTCAACAAAACCCAGGTGAGAAATAATCTGTCTATTCTAGTAAAGCTATTTATAATGTACCATTTGGCCTTAGTAACAGTTAAACCAACAATAATTCCTTTTAATTTAGTTACTGAAGATATTATAACTCTTATGCTAAAACTAACTTAACTGGGTAATGTTATCTTTTGATATCACTGAATAATCAGTAACTTAACATCTTTGCCAAAATAAATTAAATATTAAGGGTATTTATTCCATATTAGAGATAATTAATTTAGAGTGTTTATCTTGGCCTAAATGTAGGGCACCCAACAAATATTAAAGAAGGGAGGTAATTTACCTGTCATTCTCTACTAAAATGTTCTTAGAATAATATCTTACTGGAAAATAGCAGAAAACGTTTAATGTCAAGTTTTATTAAGAACTTTTGTATTTCCTTTTTAGGCATTAGCAGAAATAATAATAAATTTTGTTCATTTTAGGGACCAAGGGCCCTTTGGAAAGGAATGGGAAGTACATTTATCGTGCAGGGAATCACACTTGGAGCAGAGGGAATAATCAGTGAATTCACACCTTTACCAAGGTACCTTTTTAGCATTTTTCATTATTAGCTTCATATTAAAAATATGAAAAAATGATAGTTGCTAAAAATACCTTGAATTTGAAAACTTGCCTAAAGTAGCTAAGAGAAGAAACAGAATAAATAATAACGTCTTACGGAATTGGTATGCGATAAAGAAAACCCTTTCTGGTCTAGTATCTATTGAGATACGTCTTTCAGCTCCTACTGCTATGTATTCAGTTCAGTTCAGTCGCTCAGTCGTGTCTAACTCTTTGCGACCCCATGGGCTGTAGCCCGCCAGGCTCCTCCGTCTGTGGGATTTCCCAGGCAAGGATACTGGAGTGGATTGCCATTTCCTCCTCCAGTGACTCCTCCTGACCCTGGGATGGAGCCCGGGTCTCCTGCGTTGCAGGCAGACTCTTTACCACCTGAGCTGCAAGGGAAGCCCACATCACGATTCATGCTGTGATTAAACAGACCCCTTTCGGAGTCCACAGGACACTTCACATTGACTTATTGGCAAAAATTTCTTTTTAAAACCTGAAGTCTGAGCTAGGCCTGGAATTATGAGCAGGAGATAACTTGGCAGAGGAGGAGAGCCGAGGTGACAGTGTCCGCAATTTTATGGGAATGGGAAGGTCTGAGTGGTAAGAAGTGCCGTGTGCTCAGAATATTGGGCATGTATGGAGAAGGATAAGATGAAAAGCTGAGCTGCTAGACTGAAGCAGGGTTCCTCCTTTGTTAAGTGACTTAGATTTTATTGTCTGTGGAGTTGGAAACCAAAGGAGGGGGATTGTTTGCTTTTTTTAATATACAGGTTATTTGATGAAGGATATAGCCAAGTGGCAATGTTTAGAAAAAAGGACTGATGCAGACAGAGACTTATGGAAAACTGTTATGGTAATATAGGCCAGATTGAGAAGGGTCTCAACTATGGAATAGAACAGAAGCTGAACAGACAGTTCTGAAGTACAGTTGATAATATTGGGAATGGGGTTGTAGGAGAGTGATTTAGCAGCAATGATGGATTTCTCGATTGGAACTGAGTTGGAGAATTCCTAAAGCAGAGTAAGCTGGAGTGGGAAAGATGAGGAAGGCAGCTCTCAATAAATGAAGTCTGAGACGTCCAGGGGCATGCCCAGAAGAGGCTGGACTGTGGGTCAGAGTCCAGGGAAAATTTGAACCTGGCGGCATGGCTTGGAAAATGCTCCGCTGAAGCTTGAGGCTGGGTGCATTTCCCTAAGGAGAAGTGTAGATTACAGGACAGAGGGAGCCAAGGGCAGACTCCTGGGCCCTGAGTGGGGGCGGACGGGCGGGTGGGTGTGGAGAGATGCTCCGCAGCAGTGAGCTAGAGGGCGCTGGTGGCCTGGAAGCCGAGAGGGGAGCCAGAGCCCTGGATTCTTCTGCAGGAAGGCGGCAGGAAGGTTCGGATGTTTGCTCATGGGTCCCTCTTCTCTCTGAAACAGGATGAGGTGAAAGAAGGGTGAGCACGGGGTCAGGGTAAAAGAGCGTAAGACCAGTGACATGTTTGGGACAGTCACAGCTCTGAGTGACCGAAGGGGAACTTTGCAAGGAATCTATGGAAATAGCGTTAAGAGATAATGTTGGCGAGCCCATAAATTTGTTTAGGTGCTGCTTAGCAGGACTCCGATTTTCTCTATCAATAGTAAACCCCAGGCGTGGAGTTAAAGACCAAATGGTTTGTCGATCCAGAATTGGCCCCTGTCAGGGTTAATTTTTTGGATTGGCAAGGAACTGAGGGAGTTGAAGGTGCAGCCAGTAGCATCTCAGACTTGAGGTTCAGCCTTCAGAGGGAAGGAATGAGAGACAGAAGAGGCTGATACCAGGCTGTATGCCACTGTGAGTGCTTTCAAAGGACCGCAGAGCCTTGAAGTTCCTTTAACACAGCTTTGCTAAATATTGCAAACAAAAACGTTTCATCAGCTGAAAGTTGTTCCTCTCATACTTTAAAAAAAATGTGAATTTCTAACCGTCAATAATTTTACCCCATTGCTTTTTATATCACACATAAGGTCAAAATGTAGTACTTGTCATCAAATGTCCTTGACATTCTCCTACAAACACAAAATTCAATTTGTCATTATTCATTCATTAGTGGGATTATTTTAAGGTATGTCCCTTACACTAGGTCCCAACCTTTAGGGTCACAGATCCCTTTTGTTTCTTCCCCTTACTGTATACCTAATTTTGAGCATGTAGTAGGGATTCAGGAAATATGAGCTAAATAAAAATTTAACAAAATTGGGTTTCTGTATTATAAAGAATTCTGTGTTTGCAGTCAGAACACTGCTGGCCCTGGCTGTGCTGCTTCTGGGCGTCCCCAGTGGCTCCCTGGCGAGGAGTCTGCCTGCAGCGCAGGAGCCGCAGGAAACGCGGGTTTGATCTGTGGGGCGGGAGGTTCCCTGGAGAAGGGAATGGCTGCCCGCTCCAGAATTCTCCCCCAGAGAGTCCCACAGACAGAGGAGCCTGGTGGGCTGCGGTCCATAGGGCTGCAAGGAGTCACACACGGCTGAGTCAAGCGGCTCGGCATGCGCATGCGCGCACGCATACTGCTTTTTAGTTCTGGAGCCTTCGGGACGTAACAGCATGTCTCTAAAGCAGAGATGAAGCAGTAACTTTAGCTTCAGATTAAGGTGAAGGGAAAAGGAAAATGGGAATGCGAAGACAGAATTTTGTTATCTAACTTTCTTATTCTCTAGGCACGCAGACACATCAGTTGTGTGGGTATATATTTTCTCCTGGTCATTTTGAATCTTATTAAAGAAGACACAAAAGGTTATCTTTGTGATTTTCTACTTGGGTTAGGTTTTCTTGGTAAATCTTACTCATCACTTCATTTATTTATTCAGCTCATATTTCCTGAGTCCCTACTATGTGCTGCTGCTAAGTCGCTTCATTTGTGTCCGACTCTGTGTGACCCCATACACGGCAGCCCACCAGGCTCCCCCGTCCCTGGGATTCTCCAGGCAAGAACACTGGAGTGGGTTGCCATTTCCTTCTCCAACACATGAAAGTGAAAAGGGAAAGTGAAGTCACCCAGTCCTGTCCGACTCTCAGCGACCCCATGGACTGTGGCCCACCAGGCTCCTCCGTCCGTGGGAGTTTCCGGGCGAGAGTGCTGGAGTGGGCTGCCATCGCCTTCTCTGCTACTATGTGCTAGATCCTCACTCAAGTCAGGTATATATCCGGGGAGGAGAAGAAACCAAAGGTGCCTTTGACCATGACCCTTGGGGTCTAGTGTAAGGGATGTATGTTATGTAAAATAATCCCCCTAATGAATGAATAATGACAAATTGAGATTTGCTCTCTAAAGGAAAAGAATGTGGTTCCATGGGAGTGTTAGAGGGGTAAGAACAGTGTCGCTAAGAAAGTGGCCCTTAAGCTGAGATCCGAGTGGCCATCGGGAGACAGACTACGTTGTGCAGAGCGCGGTGGTGGGACTGTGAAGGATCCACGTGACTGAGGGGATGTGTGTTAGTTGCTCAGTCCTGTCCAACTCTTTGTGACCCCATGGACTGCTCCCCGCCAGGCTCCTCTGGCCAGGGGATTATCCAGGCAAGAATACTGCAGCTGGTCGCCATGTCCTCCAGGAGACCTTCCTGACCCAGGGACTGAATACAGGCCTCCTCTTGACCGCCGGAGCCACCTGGGCAGCCCTGGTCATTGAGGGAAATGCCCATAGCGTTTGAACTCAGAGCAGGGTGGAGAGCAAGAGCCGTCTGTGCTTGACCTTGTAGACTACTTTAAGAATATTGGAGTTTTAAGGAGGCGTCAATGACATAATCAGATGTATGTTTTTAAAGGGTCATTGTAAGTGGAGATGAAAAGACCGCAGGAGGACCAAAATAGATACAAGGATACGTGTCGTAGGCTATCACCGCCTAGGAAAGAAATACAGTAACAAGGACCAGGACTGTATCTTTGAGATGGGTGTAAATGGATGACTTTGAGATATATTCAGATAAAATTTATTGACTTGGTGATGGGTTAAAGTTGGTCAGTGATAGACAAGGAGGTGTCAAGGGTGACTTGTAGGATTTGGGGTTATGTAACTGAAGGTCAGGCTTCTCCGGAGGCTCAGTGGTAAAGAATCCGCCTGCCAGTGCTGGAGATGTGGGTTCAATCTCTGGGTCAGAAAGAGCCCCTGGAGAATGAAAGGCTACCAACTCCAGTCTTCTTACCTGGGAAATCCCATGGACAGAGGAGCCTGGTGGGCGAGTCGGGCACAACTTAGAGACTGAACAGCAACAATTAGACGTCAAGGGAAGCCGCTCTTAGAGTGTGACCTTTTTCCTTTTTTAAATTCTCGCTGCTTTGGGTGTGGTTGGCTTTTCTTAGGGGAAAACAAAGTCATGGCAGACAGAGCGTCAGAGCAGTGAGAAGCAGTGAGCCCAAGCTGTCACAGAGGCCGGCGTCTGAGGCCGGGCTCCAGGGTCTTCAGTACTGAGGTCTGGAATTGCATGGTGATCACTGGGTGAGACAGTATGGATTCACCAATATTTAGTCTTTTTATACTGATGATGGTGACATCTGAGAAAAAGAATAAATCGGTAATGCTTATTAAGTCACCAAACTTATAGTTTCTCAGTATTTATTACTTCTAAAAAAAAAATGCCGATAACCCTGGGTCATCGTCTGTGATCTTTGTCTACCACCCAGATCCATCCCAGTCCTTCCCCAGACCTTCCCTGAGGCAGAGCCACTCAGACTTGGGCGCTCTGCCCTGAAGGGGCCTCGCCTTTGCTGCCTTGGCTGTGGGTTTCTCAGATCCCTGACACAGGCAGCGCCCGCCCCAGGCCAGCTGCGGCCCGGCCTCGGGTCCCTGGGCGAGCCCCGCCTCGGTTTGGCGCACCGCGCAGGGGCGCGGGCGCACGTTTTGCTGGCTCCTCCTCCTCTGTCCGTTTCTCCCCACGGCTCCCCTGCATTCACGGACGCGGGACACATTCCATTTTAAATACGGTGAAGCCGTTCTCCAGTTCAGTAGATTTCCTTTCTGATTGACGGTTCTCGCTTAGGGAACGCTGCAAGAGTCTGAGAAAGAACAATCATAACTTTGATTTTGGACAAGTTCATTCTGACACAGAGAATCTAAACTGAAGACAGCGGATCTGGGAGGTTGTGAAGCGCCTGCTGGATGAGGCTGCCTCGGGAAGGAGCCTAGCACACAAAGGAAGCAAAGAAGAGCGCTTCCGCCTTGAGGGGCTCCAGCGTGAGTCGCTGAGGCAAGAACAGTGCCCTGCACAGGGGTCCACAGGCGAGACCGGAGGCAGGGAGAAAAGCCAGCCGCGTCTGGGGGCGTGGAGTACGGGGCAGGGAGGGCGGGCGGGAGCAGCGGGGAGACCAGTGCATGGCGGCTGCCGAGGGCCACGCAAGGCACAGCCTCGGAAACGCGCGTGTGGTTTAGTGGTGTGGGTGGAGGCCGCGGAGACCTTGGCAGGAGCTGTTTCTGTGGAATAATAGGGCAAAAGCCAGTTTGGAATGGGCTCAGTGGTGAGTGGGAAGTTAGGGCATGGAAACAGCAAGTTTAGACAGTCAGCTGGGAAGAGGAGAGAGGACAAGGAGCTGGAAGATGAGAGGCTTGGGCTAGATGGTTTTTAAAGAGGGCAGCCTTTGATCATGGGAAAGGAAGGAGCAATTGACAGTGAAGGCTGGGGGTCAAGAATCTGCTGCTAGCGCGGGAGATGGAGGTTCGCCCCCTCGCCTGGGAAGAAGATCCCACGCGCCTTGGAGCAGCTGCGCCTGTGTGACGCAGCTGCCGAGCCCACGCGCCCCAGAGCCGGCGAGCCCTTCAGCCCGCGCTCTACTATGAGAAAAGCTGCTGCAGTCAGAAGCATGGACGCCACAACCAGAGGAAACCAGCGCGGCAGCCGAGAGCCGGCACCGCCATGAAATAAGAAAATAAATCATTGTGAAAAAGAGTAAAGGCTGCACAAAGACAGCGTCATTTCAGAATCCTGCTGCTTTCATATATTGATTGTGCGTGGGAGTGTGTGTGTATCAAATAGCCTGGAAAAAAGCAAGTCACTTCTCTTTAATTTTGTTGCCCATTTGAAGGGCAGTGTTTGCGTGTGAAGATAGTGAATTAAAAATAGCTACATATTCTAGTACTTGGTGATGAAATATAAAAAGGTTTCATCAGAAGCAGAGTTTTACACTACCCTCTTTCGTGAAGCATTTAAATGTGCTAGTTTAAACTTCTAGAGCTAGAGCAGTAAGCTTTACACATTTTATAAAGGAATAGATACCAGAAACCAGGAAGAGTGTCTCATTTTTTTAATACTTGGTTTTAAATTTCTCTTCTCTCTTTTTACCTTAATCCTAATGATCTTAAGAATTGGCAGCAGTAATTAGTATTCAGTGAGTCTGAGCCAACTCTAGGGGATGGTGAAGGACTGGGAAGCCTGGCATGCTGCACTCCATGGGTCACAAAGAGTCAGACAAGACTTAGTGACTGAACAACAGTTAGTGCTCAAAGCAAAGGTGTCCCAGTCCTTACAGAAAGGCAGGTTACAGACCCACGTATCCATAATGTCAATGAAACGCTCAAAATTAACATCATGATAACCTGTGCTAACCCTGTTTGAGGCCGTAGAATAGAGGGCTTCCCAGGTGCCGTTAGTGGTGGCGGATCCACCTGCCAGTGCAGGAGATGTAGGAGACGTGGGTTCAGCCCCTGGGTCAGGAAGATCCCCTGGAGGAGGGCATGGCAACCCAGTGCAGCATTCTTGTCTGGAGAATCCCATGGACAGGAGCGTGCTGGGCTGCAGTCCACAGTGTCTCAGAGTCGGGCATGACTGAAGCAAGTTGGCACACACGCAAGAGTAATAGATTTACAAACCTTTTAGCATATTTTGCTTTATAATCATAAAGTCACTGTCAGATAAGTAGCCTACCTAGTCTTTTTTACAATTTTTGTCGTAATCATTAAATGTCATTCCAGCTATAGTTGTTCAGAGCTAGTATAGTATTCTGGTCATAATTTCATCAGAATGTGACCCAGAACATTCTCTAAGGTCTTTTAAATGAGAGATGGTTGTTTCGTTTTCCCAAAGTTCCTCTGCAGACCTTTCAGTCTCTAGAAAAATGTAGGAACACTCATGTGTCACACGTGCCGTAAGTGTACTGACTGTGTGTGTAGAGCACGTATCTTATCAGTGCTTTCCTTGACCTTCCCGCTGTCTCCTCACGTCGTAGTCGCTCGCCTCTAGCGGAGGCTCGCTCTCCGGGGCTCCTGCTCTGGCTGGGGGCGCGGTGTGTGCGCCCGCGGTGTGTGTGCCCGCGGTGTGTGCGCCCCTGGCGCCGCCGAGCTGCGGCAGCCAGTCTCCACTGGGTCCTGTGTTTCCCTTTTCTGTCCCTCCACCTTCCTCCCTCCCGTCCTCTCTGTCTGCCTTTTCATTTTTTTCCTGCCTCCTTTTGATTTCTCCTTTATTCTCCGTATTTTCTCATTGTTGACTTTTCTCTTGATGTAACTCTCTCCCTTTTTGTTCTTCATTCAGCTTGCCTGTCTTCTCTTTTTGGGTTTCCAGAAGTAACCTAAATCGCAGGAGGCACACAGTCCTAGACCTTGGTCCCAGCCCTGGCATTCTGTCCGTCTCCTTTGAACATATCCCTGTGATCTTTTTGACCTTTCTGTCTCTCATAAGGAAAAGGCAATACCTTATTGTAGGTGTTACGAGGCAGTAACATATACAAGGCGATGTCTGTCTCACAGGAGTCCTTGCATTAAGTGAGATGAGCGGCAGTTCGGGCAGAGAGTATAGACTTCAAGTCACGGGGACCAGGGTTTAGACCCAGTTCCACCACTAACTAGCTGCATGGCTTTGGGTAAGTCACGAACCATCACTGAGCCTGTTTCCTCATCTATGAAATGAGGGTTATAGGTTCATTGTGTGGGTTAGAAATAATTTATGCGAAGTGCTTTGCACAATGTCTGGCATATAGCAGGAGCTTAAAAAGATAATAGAATATAATTTAAAAAAAATCACAAAAGTAATGCCATCTTAATAAGTAGAGGCACTTTGAAAATTAGGTGCTATACAAACGTCTGTGTCATTCAGCGCTACAGTTAATAAGCTTTTCTTCCTTGATTCTGTTTTCTTGTCCGCCTTTCCCTTCCCCGTCCATTCTTTCCCTGCCTGCCATTTTTTTTTTTTTTGTGTGTGTGTGTGTGTGGCCACACTGCATGGCTTCTGGAATCTCAGTTCCCAAGCCAGGGATGGAACCCAGGCCCTCGGCAGTGGAAACACGGAGTCCTAACCCGGGCCACCAGGGAGCTCCCCCGTGTCCATTTCTATCATCAGTTACAGCGCTTCCTCCTTTTTCAGCACGGACAGACAGACCGCCTGTGTTTTTCCTCTTTTCAACCCACTGTGATTGTTTGACAGGTCCCAGAAAGAAAATTGTTCACCAATAGAATATATTTCTCCTACAGATTAAAAAAAATTAAAAATTGATTACCTTTTTGAAACTTGGGCTAATTCAGGGTGTTTTAAATAGCATGGCTTTTATTTATTTTTTAGGGAGATTTCACATAAATGGAATCCTAAACAAATAGGAGAACACCTTCTATTGAAATGGTAAGTATCAAAAGCAGCATTTGTATTGAAATTTAACCAGTTTTTATAGTGTTATAACTTAAAAAAACTTATTAAATAAAAGTTAAGGAAAATAAGAGCAAAAGAAATATTTGTGGGACTAAAACTGAGTAAGAAAATTAACACAGTTTAGGAATAAAATCCTGAAACATGTTATCTTTCAAATCTTTCTTATGTGGAAGGCTGAAATCACAACTTAATTTTTCTTTGTGTTCTTAGGAAGTTAGCAAGGATCGTCAACTTGTTAAACCTGAATTGCCAGGAAAATTATTATTCTTATAATTATTATCATTATTTTATTGGTAAGCAGACATACAAATTTATTTGTATGGTGATGAGCAAACTCAGAACCTTAGTGTCATTAAAATGTGGTCCTAAAGGCACTTAGTGGCGCTACAGCACCGACCGTTTTTATAGATTAGAGTTTTACTCTTCACTTTCTAATTTTTCTTGAAGATTGTGAATTGGAAACCCCCCAGCTTGCTGGCTCCCTCTGTGGGACATTCCAGCACATTATTACTTAGTGATGTTCCATTCACCTTGAAAACCACTACTTGCCAGGACCTGGCCCATGGGGTTAGGTAAGTCCCACCTTGATATTATTTTAAGTGACTATATTTTGCAGGCTTGCAAAGTTGTATGTCTCAACAGTGGCAATAGGAAGCAACTTTGCAAAGCTGTACAATATTGTTTTTTAATAATAAAAGGGGACTTCACTCACCATGGAAGACTGGCTTAGCTCTGCTGGGTGGGAAATCTGGGAATGAATAATGATAATAGATAGGACCATAGCAGAACAGCAGCCTTGTTTAGATGTCACTAAAAAGGCAAGCAATGGAATGGATCCCTCATCCTAAATGTGAAGTATCCGATTCATAGGCTACGTTAGCTGTGTGCAGGTAGGTGTCCAAACAGTGAATCATAAACAAGCCTACGTGTTACTGGTCCACAATAAGTTATTTTCTTTGCAGGCTGTCCCTGTGTTATTTTAATACATAGTTTTTCGTCTCTAATTGTTAAGTAAAGCATCTCATGTTATAGGTCTCTGAAGTTATCTTTAGGCTATAGGTATTAATAGTTGAAAACCTTGAAGCTGTAATTCCAGCTTGAATATAGATTATGTTAATATATTAAAGTAGGTATTAAAAAATTCAGTGTAAGCTTCTTGTTTCAGTGTACTGATAAGTTTGTTTTAATTTCTACAGCCTAACTTATATAGTGGCAATGCCTTTTTATTCAGCAAGTCTAATTGAAACAGTACAGGTGAGCTATTTTTTATTGTCATTTTTCCATTAAAAATGTCTTTTGGAATATTCAGTATATTGTATCTGACAGTGTAATAAAAATTGAAGACAATATCCTTCTAAAAACACTTTTTTCACAGATAGCATGCATGCATCAGAGATTATACACTAGGCACATGGCCAGCGTGGCCGTTTTCTTTGCAAATTTACTTTACGCCTCTGGTGTTAGTTATTTTTATCCCTTACGATAGGCAGCTGTACTCTCCATTCAGATATCTCAGAACCCAGCCTATGACTGGCTCTGAATAGAAAATGTCTATAGGGGCCCCCCCAACTTTTTAAGACGCTTATGTATAACGCAAGTGGTTCTGGCCTCTCAGCTGAGAGGTGGCTGCTTGAGCGTGAAGCGGTGGGGAGGGCTCACCAGGTAGCAGGCTTTTTAGACACTTGTTTCCAGGAGCCTTTGATGCTAGGTCTGCAGAAGCGACAGCTGTCGGCTGCTCACGCTTTACATTGTTTCGCTGTTTGTAACCGCGCGGTGGCGCTGCAGGGACATTGAATTCAGGTCCTTTCTCACCTGCGTTCCTGCGCGGAGAACTGAGGAGCCCCCTCGACCCTCTCCAGCCCCACGCCGGCAGCCCCCGCCCCAGCCCCCGCCGTCTGCTTCTCCGGTGGCAGACGCTCTAGCGGACGTCTCTCTCTGGCGTCTATGAGTTTTCTCTCTATAAAAGCCTCACTGGATCAGTGCCACCTCTTCAAATTAGTCTTTTCCCACTCAAGTGCTTTTCCGGCTACATCGTTGATTCTGTATGTATTTTGTAGAATTATTGTTCGACATATTAATGTCTTGCTACCCAGGTATTCCCTGTCCCCTTGCACTTGGCCGTGTGAAAATGATAGAACCTTCCTATGGGGCTGCAGTTTTAAAGAGTTATCACTAAAGATGACATCATTTCAAAGATAAGGGGAAGGACAGCAGGAAGGTAATGGAGGAAAAACAAGCAGGGCGATATACTGGGGAGAGCACGCGCCGGCCTCCGCCAGCCCGTGTCAGCATCGCTCTGCAGGCGAGTGACTGAGAGCTGGCGTCTTCGCCTTTCTAAATCTTGTTTTTCTCATCCAGAAAATGGGAAGAGTCTTTTATTAACTGAATTCCAAAGATTAGATGAATTATTTGTGTAGCGTTCCTAGCCCACTAGCTGTTGCTTCTGATTTTTTAGCCCAGTATCTCCCATGTCTCTCCTGCCGGGGCTCCTCCCGCCTGATCTCCTGGCGCTCTTTTCCTCCCAGAGCTCTCCTCTCGCGCCCTCCCTGCCTGCAGGGCCGGCCTGACCAGTCTCCTCTGTGCTCCAGGCGCAGGCTGCGGCCCTCACCGTCCTGTACCACAGTCACCGTCCAGGGACTCACGTACCCCGGTGACTCCTTCCAACTCTCCCATCTACGAGTTTAAAAATTAGGGAAGTCTTGCTTTTCGTATTTCCTTCATCCTTCATAGCTAACAGTCATCCTGTCGCCAGTTCCGACTTCAGGGAGAATCTGAGATGGTCCGCCGCTTCCTGCCAGTAGGCCCCCATTCCCAGCTCTTCATGTCACATGGCTGGTTTCTTCCTACTTCATAGAGGGAGTTTTGCCTGTCTGGGGAGCTCAGATCTCTTTGAGAACAGTCTTTGCCTTGAAAATCACACATTTATGCATAGATCTCCTAAAGAACACTTCCTGAAGCTCTTAAATATCAACTTCCTAGTGATTAGTTGTCTTTTACTAAGACCGCTTGTTCTATTTCCTAGATTTAAAGGCCATTCTACATGCTTATGCAAGGTTAGTGTTCTTAAGTTGCAATGCTCATATCCTTTTGCTGAGTAAGGATCCGTGTTGACTCATATTCTCTGAGATGAATTTCAGACTTCTCAGCAGAGTAAACCAGATAAATAAAAGGATACTTTATGGTACTAAGTGCCAAAGAGAATAAAAATAAAACAAGGAAATTAAGAGGTGTAATGGGTAGAGAGAAGTGATTACTATTTTTTTAAGATCCGAAAAGTTCTCACTCAGAAGCAAAAGTCCTTTGAGTAAAGGTGTGAACCTAAGAACTACCCGGGTATTTGGGAGCACAGCGTTCTAAGCAGAGGGAACGCAGGTGCAAAGACCCTGCGAGAGGCTTGCATCTGACGTGTGTGTTTGCGAAGCAGAGAGGAGGCCGGTACGGCTGACGCTGACTCAGGATGGAGAACAGGAGACGAGGTCTGAGATGGAAAAGGGCAGGAGCGCACACAGGATGCCGGAGGGCGCTGTGACAGTCTGGCTTTGCTTTGAGGGAGACGGGAAGTCGGTGGTGGGCTTGAGCAGAAGGATGACACGATCTGACTTAGGTCCTGAGTAGGCTGTCTTTGGCTGCTGTATTACCATAGGCTGGAGTGGGAAGGGAAGCAGAGGCGGGGAAATGACCGAGGTTAGGTGGGCTCATCTTAGTCTCATGGTTTAGCTTGACTGAAAACTCACACATGTATGTGTCCGGCTCCGACCTTTTCCTTGTAGCCTAGACTGTAAACTGCACTTGGAGCTCTCGCCCTAGACTCCGCATTTCTGAACTCTGGGTCTGTGCCCTGGTTGCTGCCCGGCAGGGCGGCCCAGCTCCGCGAGAGGACTGCTGTCCCTTCAGCGCCTCTGGCCGGCAGCTTTGAGCTCATCCTTTCTTCTCTTTCCCGTAACCCACATCCCTTCCACCCGCAATTCCTGCTTGTGGTAATTTTATGTTAAAAGCCCAGCTGAAGCATTTTATTTCCTTTGCTATGTGCTATTCCAATCCACCATCACGTCTTTAGCTGGTTTCTCAGCCTCTGCTGTCAGGCTCCTGTGCACGACCGCCTCTGTAACGCAGATTACATCTTATCCATCTTACGCCTCAGACCAGCTAGTCATTTCCCATCTGACTGAAGACCAGAGTCTGCACGGTGGCGTGGTGCGGCCCCAGAATACCTTTGTAACCTCACTTTCTCTCTCTCTTCAGTCACTGCTGCGGCCAAACTGGCCTCGATGTTGTCCTTGTTTAGTTGCTAAATGCCCAACTCTTCTGCAGCCGGTGGACGGTAGCCCACCAGGCTCCTCTGTCCCTGGGGTTCTCAGGCAAGGACACTGGAGTGGGCTGCCCTTCCCTTCTCCAGGGGATCTTCCTGATGCAAGGATCAAACCCTTGTCTCCTGCGTTGGCAGGTGGGTTCTTTACCACTGAGCTATCAGGAAAGTCTTTCTCTGCCTGTCTGCTCCTCTGTAACCAGTATCACAACTTCTTATACACGTCCCATAATTATAAAAAGTAGAGACACTGCCGATGATAGTGACTTAACATCTCCTGAAGCTCTCAGTGCGCCAGGCCTTCTTGCATTTAATGCTCCCAGCAGCTCTGTGCATAAAGGTAGGTCGGCCTAATCCCACTCTTGTAGAAGAGTAAGCTTTTAGGAGAAGTAAAGTCACAGGTGCCCATGATCACAGAACCAGCAAGTCCATCCTGGAGCCAGAAGTGAAGCCATGCTTTCAACCCAAGCCCTCTGCCTCCTCCTGTAAGGTAGTTGCTCCTTTTCAGGATGAGTCCTGGGGAGCTTCTGGAGGCTGGGACACCTGGTGTGTCCCCCGCCACGTCTCTTCCCCATCTCCCTTCCCCACCTCCCAACTTCACTGCCGCTCTGTGAAATTTTATTTGAAAAAAGAATCTAATGCCTAGATAACATTTGATATTTGCAAACCCTTGATGCTTCTCCCCTTTAGTCAGAACATTAATTTGAAAGGGATTTAAAGGGACCTAAAAAGAATCCTCCTCTGTGGTGGAAGAAGCAGATGATGACTTTTACTCTTTTCCCCCTTTTCGTCGCAGAGTGAGATAATCCGAGACGGTGCAGGGATTCTGGAGTGTGTGAAGGAGGGAATTGGCAGAGCGATCGGCCTGGGCGTGCCTCACAGCAAGCGCCTGCTGCCGCTCCTGTCCTTGGTCTTCCCCACGGTGCTGCACGGGGTTCTCCATTACGTCATCAGCTCGGTCATCCAGAAGGTCGTCCTGCTTATCCTGAAGAGAAAGGCTTACGACAGCCACCTTGCCGAGAGTGCCAGCCCGGTGCAGAGCATGCTGGATGCCTACTTCCCAGAGCTCATCGCCAACTTCGTGGCCAGCCTCTGCTCTGATGTCACGCTCTACCCGCTGGAGACGGTTCTGCACCGCCTGCACGTGCAGGGCACACGCACGATCATCGACAACACAGACCTGGGCTATGAGGTGCTTCCGATTAACACGCAGTACGAGGGCATGAGAGACTGCGTCAACACCATAAGGCAGGAGGAGGGCGCACTCGGCTTCTACAAAGGGTTTGGTGCCGTGGTCATACAGTACACACTGCACGCGGCTGTGTTACAGATTACCAAAATCATTTACTCCACGCTTCTTCAGAATAGTGCTTGAGATTCAGAGCCCTGGTTAGTCTGAAAGACGTCCTCTGGATACTTTATTATGAAATTATGAAGGACAAAAGTGAAAAACTGGGGGTTCAAAATGGATAAGAGCTGAAACTGGCAGGAACAGCCACGATGATTATATTGACTCTCCACTTTTTAAAAAAGGCATAGATACATATTTTGGATTCAGAGTATTCCAAATTTGAAAACTCAGTAAAAACACTTGTATGAATTAAATTCCAGCTAGTATAGCACTAATGCCGAACTAAAAAGAATCTTGGGAAGAAGCAAATATTTGTCAGCAAACTGAAAACCAAATTTCACAGAGCTGAATTTATTTCATCTGACTTTAATATTTATTACACGTTTCTTTCACCTTCTGGATTGATATTAGTATGTTATTCTTAACACAGCGTCTAGTAGCAGGAGGTCGTAGTTTCCCTTTCAGCCCATCATGTTGTCAGCACTAAAGACAAGGAGGGCTAGGTTTGCAGAGCCTGTGAACAGGCTGAGAGTTAAAGCGCACTGTCCCGGTAGAGCTTCAGTGGCGTCCATTTATTAGTATGAAATCATTTGTATGCATGCCCGTAACTTGGAATTTCCTTCATCCCTACATGTTTTCCACTCTTAGATCAGCTTACTGTGTAAAATGAAGTTAGGTACTTCCTGCTTGAATATCAGAACAAAGCATTAAAAGCCAGGGTGCCCAAAAGGGCGAAGGCAGACGGCATGCTGTCCGGGTCAGGCCCGTCGCCGCGGCGCCGTCTGCCTGCAGGCTGTCGCGCGCTGACAGGTTGATTTGCTTCCCTAGTTTTATGAACCAGCAGCCTGCTTTTAGAGCCCCTGTTAGAAAATGATCACCACGACGACTCCTGTTTCCACATTCACACCTGGTGAACTAAAGGGAATGGCGCCTGCCTTTCATTTCTGAATGGCCTGTCTCAGAGAAGCCACGATTAAAATTTACCCGGGAGTTTGTGCCTCACGCCTTTCATAGAGTCATCATTAAATAATGGCTTTAATTTTTATTTTCTTCTAGTGTTTGTTCAGAGTTGTATTTTCCAAACTAGATATACATAAAGGGAAATGCAGGTTTATCACCCTTTATTGAAACTTGTTTGGATGAATACTGATGAAAAAGAGAAACTTTAAAGGAAGCTTTTTATGGGTGAGGAAAAGAATTTCAACAAATAATAAGCAAAAATGTTGGTAATCAGTTTAATAAAAAAAATTCTGTCTGTTCCTAAATTGAATTTGGTGGGGCTCTTCGTATAGTGAAATAATGTGCATTTGATTGATCCATTTAGCAAGCTGGAGTATGGTCACTGTACTGATGTTGTCCAACCTAGAATGCATACAAACTGAGATCTATTTTACTTACTGAATGCCAGTGAAATGGTTACATTTTGTGATTAATAATGTTGAAATCAAAAGATGATATCCAAAAGGTATCAGACAGTATATATGTGGCAGCTCTCTCAACTGTCATGTGAATGTGTTTTGTTTTTTTTTCCCAATGACTAAAGCACACAGGTTTTCCATTTTCCCATTCCACCAAGAGGGGGAAATAAAATTAAACATAAGTTATACACTTTCAGATAATGATTTGTCTAATTTGCAGCATATAAATTGTTTTCATTGCTGTTGAATTACTAAGTAAATTTTTAGATGTTTATAATATGTCCAACTTCCTAAAAACCTTTCATTTTTATTATAATCAAAGAAGATGGTTTCTGAAAAGAGTAAACTTCTGAAAATTATAGGTTTTAGAAAATTTATAGAGAAGAATCTGAATGGAATCAAGTATCTACTAGTGAAAATCTAGGATCCTTTATCTAGCTAAAAACTAGATAGTTCAAGATTATTTTATGGATGTTATCATGAAGATTCAGTTACATAGTACTGTCTCGTTATGGAATCATAAGACTGATAGGCCGAACCACACACAAGTAGGTTGGTCTTATTTTCTCTTTGGAGAAAGAGTACAACTTAATATTAAAACTAAAGTAGAAATGTGGCAAGTAAAATACTAGTTTTTTATTACCATTCCAAATTAGTTGAAATATAAAAAGAAATCTTTAAAATCGAGGCACTTAAATGTTGGCCAAATATGTTCACCTGAATCTAGAAAGGAATTAGCAAAATAAACATTAGACACGCTTGTTCCTTCTTAAAAATGGCTTTGTTTCTTTAGGTGCCAAAGTCATACCCATAGGCTGTAGTTCTTAATATGATAACACCTTAGGATAACATTTTTAACTCAGTGTGATTAACAGTATCATGAATAATGTTCTATTAAAAATATTTCACAGTCCCAATGGCCCCCTTACATAAGCTAGGTTTCCCCGTGGAGCTGAAGCGTGATACGCTTGCCTTACGTTGTTGGGTTTCTTCAGTCGTATAGACTGAAAGCAATGGAATTAAAAACTGAAACATCTGGTTAATATTACTTAACTGTGTTAAGTGAGTTTATGAACCGGTTTACTAAATCTGTTTCTAAATCTCTTTCCTTTGAGGGACTCTCTGGTTTCTTGTGAAATAATCTCTACGTGTAAATAATGTAAGTCTTTAAATTCCAGCACTAGATGTTATGAGTCAAAACAAACTAATTCCATAATGACTGTGGACTGTGGGGTTTGATAGTGTTTTCAGAAATAAAACCGAGAGGCAAGAGGTCTTGCTCATTTTTGCAAGGTATGCTGGCCTGCTCACAGCTGTCTTTTCAGCACTGGGCTTGTTACCGCACAGAACATTCGCTTAACTGACTGGGTGCAGATACTTCAGTCTTTCCCTGTATTCATCATACATCTGCTCAGGAAACGACACACACTGCTTAGATATTTGTTTTTTCAGTTGACGTTGTGGAGGACATTTGCCCTCAGTTTGCTTCCTAGATCTTATGGGGGAAAAATGAACAGTCTGCCAGCTCTTGAAAAGATAGGTTTGAATTCGTTATTTTCAATAATATATATGGAAATAAAATCCCGTTGGTAACAACTCACATTGCACTAGAATTTAAGTGATACTTTGTCATTTCTGGTTTCTCTTCTCTTTCAAGTAGTTGTACATTTCTCTCCTTTTCTCTCTCTCTCTCATATAAACTGGATATATAATGTCTTACTTTTGAGTGACTGAGTATCATTGATATGCTTCCAAGTTGTATAATTGAGTAACAAAAACTTGTGATTTGACAATGAATCTTATGCAGTATACCTCAGCTAGAAGAGGTATTTGGTCTGTGTGTTTTTTCTTTTTTAAAGTTGTTTTTGTCTCATTGGTATTTTAAATGTTTTCAGCAAATTGTGTAATATGAAAAGGTTAAATAAAATGTTGAAGTAAAATACTAATTTTCTCTTACTCATGCTAGAAAACTACTAAGTCTGGTGGTGAGGAGGTTCAGAATATGTCCCCCCAAAATACGTGATGCTGGCATATTATTTTGGATTAAAGGTACTTGAGGGACAGCTAGTGCAAAAGGATACTCAGACCCTTGTTCCGCTGAAAGCAAGTTGCTCGTGTGAAAGTTAGCCCGCCTGCCCCAGAAGAGGGCACTTAGGGCTGAGGAAGCTGTACGAATAAACCTGTCACTTCATCATTCACCACCCCTGCCGCAAACGCCTCTGCCTGTCAGTTATTCATAAGTTGTTTCGTCTAAAAATTTTCAAAGCTTTTAACTCTGGTTCCCTCCTTTACGGCTCGTTGTATGGGGCTCCTGCACATATGAAAACTTTTCTCCTGTCAATCTCTCATGTCAGTTGAGTCACGAGACCAGCCAAAGACATGGAAGGGAAGGTTGTCCTACCCCTACAGTCAGCGGTGAAAGAATTACACTTTTGTAGGCACAAATGAAGATCAAGAAAAGTGTCTGCGTAAACATTTTTGCCCATTATTTAAATCATTCCGATGTCTGTGATGTGTGCGAAACAAATATACTTCTTCCATAAAATTGCCTATGTATGGTCTTTGGTTCTTACAGAGACCCATATTTCATCCTTAGAGCTGTCCTCAGGCAATTTTCTGAGTAGTGCTGTTTAGGGAGAAAATAGATACAGGTGGTGGGCATTGCTTGAAAATATTAAAATAATCAGAAAAACCAGCAGCTGCCAAGAGCCAAGAATTCACTGAAACATGTGAGAAACCCCGCTGAGACACGGAGGAACAGTCAGGGAGATGGTTTCTTTGCAAAGTTTGGGCATTTGCAAGTGGTTATGTACACGAGGGAATTTAGAAAGCCACTTACATGCCCAGGAAAGGACGCGTGCTCAGAAAAACACTGAGAAGACCCTTAGTTTTCACTCCTGGATGATCTAAAACCTCAGTACAAGCAGGAAGTGAAAGCTGAGGCAAAATTGTAAAGAGCCTGGGCTAAGGATTAAAGGGTTACCCCAATACAGAACCAACCCACCATATTAAGAAACAAACTGAATACAAAGCCAGAAATCAAACCTAGGTCTGATGGTCTAGTTCCGTGTCCTGCCATAACAGGCCCTCTCAGAGTTAGGCAGGAGTAGATGGTCTAATAATATCTGCCCTTTAGGAAGAGTAATGACTAACATTTGCTGAGCACTCAGTATCACAGCCTGATCATGAAGAACTCAAATGCATTATCTTCTATATTCCCTATAGTAACCTTATGAGTGAAGTAGTTACGGACAGTATCTGCACTTTGTAAATGAAGGAGCTGAAGCTGGCAGTTTTAAGCTTTGCCCAAGATCATTTCCTTACAGCAAACTTCAGTCTTAAATTGAAGAAAGTGGGGAAAACCACTAGGCCCTTCAGGTCTGACCTAAATCAAATCCCTTAGGATTATATAGTGGAAGTGACAAATAGATTCAAAGACTAGATCTGATAGAGTGCCTGAAGAACTATGGACGGAGGTTCATGACATTGTACAGGAGGCAGGGATCAAGACCATCCAAGAAAAAGAAATGCAAAAAGGCAAGATGGGTGTCTGAGGAGGACTTAACAAATAGCTGTGAATTGAAGAGAAGTGAAAGGCAAAGGAGAAAAGGAAAGATATACCCATCTGAATGCAGAGTTCCAAAGAATAGCAGGGAGAGAGAAGAAAGCCGCCGTCAGCAATCAATGCAGAGAAATAGAGGAAAACAACAGAATGGGAAAGACTAGAGATCTTTTCAAGAAAATTAGAGATTTCATGCAAAGATGGGCACAAAAAAGAACAGAAACAGTAAGGACCTAACAGAAGCAGAAGATATTAAGAAAAGGTGGCAAGAATACACAGAAGAACTGTTCAAAAGAGATCTTCACAAACCAGATAACCACGATGGTGTGATCACTCACCTAGAGCCATACATCCTGGAACGTGAAGTCAAGTGGGCCTTAGGAACCATCACTATGAACAAAACTAGTGGAGGTGATGGAATTCTAGTGGAGCTATTTCAAATCTTGAAAGATGATGCTGTGAAAGGGCTGCACTCAATATGTCAGCAAATTTGGAAAACTCAGCAGTGGCCACAGGACTGTAAAAGGTCAGTTTTCATATCAACCCCCCAAAAAGGCAATGCCAAAGAATGTTCAAACTACTGCACAATTGCACTCATCTCACATGCTAGTAAAGTAATGCTCAAAGTTCTCCAAGCCAGGCTTCAGCAATACGTGAACCGAGACCTTCCAGATGTTCAAGCTGGTTTTAGAAGAGGCAGAGAAACCAGAGATCAAATTGCCAACATCTGCTGGATCAAAGTAAAAGCAAGAGAATTCCAGAAAAACATCTACTTCATTGACTACGCTAAGGCCTTTGACTGTAGATCACAAGAAACTGTGGAAAATTCTTAAAGAGATGGGAATACAAGACCACCTGACCTGCCTCCTGAGAAACCTGTATGCAGGTCAAGAAGCAACAGTTAGAACTGGACATGGACAACAGACTGGTTCCAAATAGGAAAAGGAGTACGTCAAGGCTGTATATTGTCACCCTGCTTATTTAACTTCTATGCAGAGTACATCATGAGAAACACTGGGCTAGAAGAAGCACAAGCTGGAATCAAGACTGCTGGGAGAAATATCAATAACCTTAGATATGCAGATGACACCACCCTTATGGCAGAAAGTGAAGAAGAACTAAAGAGCCTCTTGATGAAAGTGAAAGAGGAGAATGGAAAAGCTGGCTTAAAGCTCAACATTCAGAAAACTAAGATCATGGCATCTGGTCCCATCATTTCATGGGAAATAGATGGGGAAACAATGGAAACAATGAAAGACTTTATTTTGGGGGCTCCAAAATTACTGCAGACAGTGACTAAATCCATGAAATTAAAAGATGTTTGCTCCTTGGAAGAAAATCTATGAAAAACCTCGACAGCATATTAAAAACAGAGATATTACTTTGCCAACAAAGGTCCTTCTAGTCAAGGCTATGTTTTATCCAGTAGTCATGTATGGATGTGAGAGTTGGACTATAAAGAAAGCTGAGTGCCACAGAATTGATCCTTTTGAACTATGGTGTTGGAGAAGACTCTTGAGAGTCCCTTGCACTGCAAGGAGATCCAACCAGTCCATTCTAAAGGAGATCAGTCCTGGGTGTTCATTGGAGGGACTGATGTTGAAGCTGAAGCTCCAATACTTCGGCCACCTGATGAGAAGAGCTGACTCATTGGAAAAGACCCTGATGCTGGGAAAGATTGAAGGCGGGAGGAGAAGGGGACGACAGAGGATGAGATGGTTGGATGGCCTCACCAACCCAATGGACATGAGTTTGAGTAAACTCCGGGAGTTGGTGATGGACAGGGAGGCCTGACGTACCGCAGCCCATGGGTCTCGAAGAGTTGGACACGGCTGAGAAAGTGAACAACAGCAAAGACCATCAGGTTAGCATAAGTAGCGTAGCTCAGATTTGATTTATGCCTCACCCAGTCCTGGAAATGGCAGCCCACTCCAGTATTCTTGCCTGGAGAATCCCAGGGATGGGGGAGCCTGGCGGGCTGCCGTCTATGGGGTTGCACAGAGTCGGACACGACTGAAGCGACGCAGCAGCAGCAGCAGCAGCATCGGTCCTAGGCTGGTCACCAGGCCAGAGTTTGCCTTGCTTTGAATAATTCTCAGTTTAATCTGCCCTGGGGTCTACAATGGAAGGCTCATGAGAGCTCTGTGCTGGGTCTTCCACCATCCTCACCATTCCCCCCCTTCTCTAGGATGCAAACAACTTTCTTCTTTTTGTCTGAGCTTTCATAGCCAGCCTCTTAATTCTTTCTTATAGGGTATGAACTTTCTAGCTTATAGTTACCTGTGAACATCTCTTAAATTCTCTAATTTTATGCTAGAGATCATACTTTCTCCCCAGTCCCACTACACATAGACATAATAAATTACGTAGGCACAATAGACATTGCATGCATTCATGAATGTTGTCAACTGTACCTAATCTTGTCTATATATTTTGAAACTTACTCTCTCTTAGCTTAGGATGTCAACCCTGAGTGTGACCTTTGGAAATCATCTCAACTTAACTTCTTTCACAAATTTATAAACCGAGTCCTGGAGATGTTTGGTGATTTTCCTAAGGTCACAGGAAAACAGAGCCGGTGCTGCAGCCCGCATGCCCCGTCCCAGGCCCGTCAGCTTCTCCGGTGCCCTCCGCTTTCTTCACTCCCCGCTGGCTCGGTCCCTCCCCGCCACCCCTGTGCTAACACCACCTGAGACTTAGAGCTCCACGGCCCCGTGGTAGACCCGACTTCTTTTTACTTATACACTCCTTATTTCATTTGTTAGCTGTTTTTGCTCCAACTTCTGTCTTCTTCACTGATTCGAATTTCTAATCTTGTCCTTAGGATTCTCCTGACCCTTTTCTATGGCTTTATCATCATCATCACTTCTTTTTTGGCCTCGAGATCTTAGCTCCCCAACCAGGGATCAAACCGGGGCCCCCGCGATGGAAGCAAGGAGTCCGAACCGCTGCACGGCCAGGGGAGTCCCAGGGTTTTCCCTTTTTGCGTCTAGGACACACAGTCCACCGGCAGCGTTTCCACCGACTTCCTGATGTTTCTGTGCGGCCGTCGTTTGTTCTCTGAACTCCAGACCCTCATCTATTTCATACGTATTGGCACTTGCGTTTCCTACTGTTTCTGCAAAGTAATCAACTGAGAGCTAAATTCAGTATTTTTTTGAAAACTGGCTCTCTGTTTTCAATAACATTTTCCCAGTCATATGCAATCAATCTGAAACCTTTAGCTTCTTCCTAGATATTTCATAGTTAATCAATTTTTAAAGCCTATCAAGAAGAATAAGCCTTGGAGCCTGGAAAACTGGCTCCAAGCCTGGCTTTGAACTATGGTGCCATGGTATATAATGCACTCTCTGAGCCTCAGTTTCCTTGCCCATGAAATGAGGAAAGACATACCTCCCTAAAGGCTAAATGAAGAGTGTCTGTAAATAACCTGAAACACTGCAAGATTTCCCCTCTCCAATCTCCTTCCTACCCCTGGAGTTTTCTTCACTGTCTCACACGTGTGTAGCAAGCTTTCCTTACAGCCTCACATTTGAAGAATTCTACAGATGATGAGTAGAGAAGGCGAGGGCACCCCACTCCAGTGCTCTTGCCTGGAAAGTCCCAGGGACGGGGGAGCCTGGCGGGCTGCAGTCCATGGGGTCGCACCGAGTCGGCCACGCCTGAGCGACTTCCCCTTCCCTTCGCACTTTCCTGCGCTGGAGGGGGAGATGGCACCCACGCCAGTGCTCTTGCCTGGAGGACCCCGGGGACGGGGGAGCCTGGCGGGCTGCAGTCCACGGGGTCGCACCGAGTCGGCCACGCCTGAGCGACTCGGCAGCAGCGGCAAGTCCTCCGAGCACGTTTTTGTCGGGTAACTGCTCCGACCCAGGACCGGAGCGCGGATGGGGCACCGCCCCGCACAGGGGGCTTCCAGCAAGGCGCTCCCAGGCGGACGCTGCGCTTCCTGAAGGCTCACAGAAATGTCCTCCAGTCGCTACGTTCTTTGCCAGCCCACGGGCTGCAGCGTGCCGGGCCCTCGGCCCTGCGCGGCCGGCCCGAGTGTGCCCAGGCTCCCGGCCGCCGGGGCAGGGGCGCCGCCTCGCCAGCCATCGGCTCCCCTTGGTGCCCCTTCTCCCTTTGCCTTCGGTCTTCCCAGCATCTCAGACATCAGCGCCTTTGCTTTTCTCTGGCAGGTATCATGGGTTTCTTATTTAATGACTATATTTATTATGGTTTTGACAAGACTGTAATCTCCATTGAAATAATGGCTAATTTTTGCTGAGGGTTGGATGTATACCAAACACTGTATTAAATGCTTTACAAATCTTACTTATAAATTTTATAAGTGTTATCTCATCTAGTCTTTCCTGAGACCCCATGAGGGTTACCCATTTTATTTTCTATGTTATTAAATCATTATTATGGTAATATAATTTAATAACAATTATATCAATATAACTATTCATAATATATTAATATGCTATATATTATTATATCATTTTCAGTAGGAGAAAATTGAAGCTTAAAAATACCCATAAGTTGGCCAAAGTCACACGTCTGTGGAGCACTTGAGGGGGCAGAAGCTCTGGCTGACTCCTTACAGGCCCCTTCCTCCCATTGCCTCCCAAACATCTCCCGGGAGAGAGGCTCACTGCCTCGTCCCACTCCAGCACCTAGCATATCTCTTGGTACACAGAAGTACTCAAAAATACAAACTGTATTTACCACAAGCACGTAACTTGTGAAGATCATAATTTTACAGGGTAGAAAAGGCCTTTTGATAATCAAATTCTCAAATCTAGAAAGTGAGTTCAGAACTCCCACAACTGCCCTGAAACCCAGCCCTGGGGCTAAGGCCCATGCCCAGGTCTAGCTTGACGAAGGCTCACAGCCTCAGAAGAAACCTAGACTTTTAAGACTGCTTAGGGAATCTCTGTACCCCAGATGAACTCTCCTGGGATCTATTGAAACTATTCGTAAGCAGAAGTATAACGTGTGCTAAACAAAGCCCATTTCTGGCTGTTGTAAAATCTTATTCGCCTGATCTAACCTGTTGAGAGAGGGAAACTTTCCATGACCTCCTTTGACACCAGTGCTCAGGGAAAATATGTGTTTGAAATAGCAGCTTCTTTGTTTGCTGATTTAGTCACAAGATTCCTGCCTCCAACAATGGAAGCAGAGGGCTCAAGTGCATTTTATTTCTTTAAAAAGACTGTGATCTGCTGCAGCTACTGAGCACATACTTCTTTGGCCCGGCTGAAGTGCTTCTGAGCCAAGCAGAAAAGAAAGATCTGTGGCCTGGGAAAGATAAACTTGGCAAAACTGAGCCTTGAATAAAAAAGGAGGCCCATTCTCTGTTACAACGTCTGCCAAAAGAGCTACTGAAAAATCCACAGCGCTGACATCATTCCTGACCTGCTGTAAATCAAGAGGAAGACCTTTTCAACATGGGTCGCCACACCAAACAAATGGCTCTGCACACCAGCAGAGCGTCAGAGAATTCAGCTCGATTCTGATGCTGTTCACCTGGAAATTGCGCCCGGTGCCACAGGTTAAGGATGCACCCCACAAGCCCGCCCTCCGCACCACACACACCCACGCTGTGGACGCCAGTCCAAGAGCCAAGGTTGTTCCCTGCTTTTCTCACTGATCATCAACAGGTTGGGGTGCCTGTGACCTTCTCCTTGGGTTGGGTTGATTTGCTGGAGCAGCTCAAAGAGCACAGAGAGCTGGTTTGCCTCCGGGATCACTGGTTTACCATGAAAGGATGTAGCTCAGAAGCAGGCAGACGGGGAAGGTGCAGAGGGCAAGGTGTGGGAGGGGCACGAGCGTCTGTGCTTTCTCTGAGGACAGCGCTCTCCCAGCACCTCTGTGTTCAGCAGCCTGGACACTCGCTGAATCCTGTCCTTCTGAGTTTTATGGAGGCTTTATATCAAAGGAGTCCTGACTGATTAAATCGTTGGCCATTGGCAGTTGATTCGCTCTTAGCCCATCTCCTCTCCCCAGAGGTGAGGGGGCAGGACTGCAAGTTCCACTCCTCCCAGCACATGACAGGGGCTCGTGGCAACCAGACCCCATCCTTAGGCGGGCTCCGAAAGTCACCTCGTTAACAGCACAAGACACCTTAAAGGCTGTCATACCTTAGGAAATTCCAGGGGTTTTAGGAACTCTATGCCAGGAACAGCGATAAGGACCAAATACATATTTATTATAAATCACAGTATTATAGATGGTAAGTACAAAAATTTTATTAAGTAACTTTGGATATAGCATTTTCTTGAATGAGAGTCAAGCTAAATTATACTCTTCCCAAAGACAACAAAAAGACTGTTCATGATGGCTCTGTAAAATATCTAATCCCAATTAAAACTGGAATGTTTACAGGGACATATATCTAAGTAGATAGTATAGCCAGAGAGGGCAAATTTTGATAAAGCTACTGATTTCTGCTTTTTTATTGAAATACATACCTTGAACAGATAAGATAAAAGATAAACTAGAGACTGGGAGGAAATATTTACAAATATATATCAAATTAAGAACTTATATTTGAAATATACAAAGAACTCTTGAAAGTCAATAATAAGAAAATACACAACTGAATTAAAAAGTGGGCAAGAGATCTGGAGACACCCAGACATCTCAGAATCAGCATAGTGAATATGAACAAGGCAATCTACAGATTCATTGCAATTCTTCAAATTACCAATAACTTTTTCACAAAATTAGAACATAAATTTACAATTTGTGTGGAAAATATACTCAATAGCCAAAGTAATCTCAAGAAAGAAAAACAGAGCTGGAGGAATCAGGCGCCCTGATTTCAAGCTATACTACAAAGCTGCAATAACCAGAACAGTATGGTGTTGGCACAAAGCCGGCTCAAGGTGAGTGATCACACCATTGTGAGTATCTGGGTTGTGAAGATCTTTTCTGTACAGTTCTTCTCTGCATTCTTGCCACCTCTTCTTAATATCTTCTGCTTCTGTTAGGTCCAGTCCATTTCTGTCCTTTATTGAGCCCATCTTTGCATGGAATGTTCCCTTGGTATCTCTAATTTTCTTGAAGAGATCTCTAGTCTTTCCCATTCTGTTGTTTTCCTCTATTTCTTTGCATTGATCACTGAGGTTGGCTTTCTTATCTCTCTTTGCTATTCTTTGGAACTCTGCATTCAAATGGGTATATTGTTCCTTTTCTCCTTTGCCTTTCACTTCTCTTCTTTTCACAGCTTTTTGTAAGGCCTCCTCAGACAACCATTTTGCCTTTTTGCATTTCTTTTTCTTGGTGATGGTCTTGATCCCTGTCTCCTGTACAATGTCACGAACCTCATTCCATAGTTCATCAGGCATTCTGTCTATCAGATCTAGCCCCTTAAATCTATTTCTCACTTCCACTGAATAATCGTAAGGGATTTGATTTAGGTCATACCTGAATGGTCTAGCGGTTTTCCCTACTTTCTTCAATTTGAGTCTGAATTTGGTAATAAGGAGTCCATGATCTGAGCCACAGTCAGCTCCCAGTCTTGTTTTTGTTGAATGTATAGAGCTTCTCCATCTTTGGCTGCAAAGACTATAATCAATCTGATTTTGGTGTTGACCATCTGGTGATGTCCATGTGTAGAGTCTTCTCTTGTGTTGTTCGAAGAGGGTGTTTGCTATGACCAGTGCATTTTCTTGGCAAAACTCTATTAGTCTTTGCCCTGCTTCATTCCATATTCCAAGGCCAAATTAGCTTGTTACTCCAGGTGTTTCTTGACTTCCTACTTTTGCATTCCAGTCCCCTATAATGAAAATTACATCTTTTTGGGGTGTTAGTTCTAAAAGGTCTTGTAGGTCTTCACAGAACTATTCAACTTCAGCTTCTTCAGCATTACTGGTTGGGGCATAGACTTGGATAACTGTGATATTGAATGGTTTGCCTTGGAGATGAACAGAGATCATTCTGTCGTTTTTGAGATTGCATCCAAGTACTGCATTTTGGACTCTTTTGTTGACCATGATGGCTACTCCATTTCTTCTGAGGGATTCCTGCCCACAGTAGTAGATATAATGGTCATCTGAGTTAAATTCACCCATTCCAGTCCATTTTAGTTCGCTGATTCCTAGAATGTCGACATTCACTCTTGCCATCTCTTGTTTGAACACTTCCAATTTTCCTTGATTCATGGACCTAACATTCCAGGTTCCTACGCAACATTGCTCTTTACAGCATCAGACCTTGCTTCTATCACCAGTCACATCCACAACTTGTTTTTTTTTTTTTTTGCTTTGACTCCATCTCTTCATTCTTTTTGGAGTTATTTCTCCATTCTTCTTCAGTAGCATATTGGGCACCTACTGATCTGGGGAGTTCATCTTTCACTGTCCTATCTTTTTGCCTTTTCATACTGTTCATGGGTTTCTCAAAGCAAGAATCCTGAAGTGGCTTGCCATTCCCTTCTCCAGTGGACTACATTTTGTCAGAACTTCCCATCATGACCCATCTGCCTTGGGTGGCCCTATTTCAATGAGTTATACAAGGTTGTGGGCCATGTGATCAGATTGGTTAGTTTTCTGTGATTGTGGTTTTCCTCAGCCTTATTCAGTGATCAATGCAAAGATATAGAGGAAAAAAATAGAACTGGAAAGACTAGAGATCTCTTCAAGAAAATGAGAAATACCAGGGGAACATTTCATGCAAATATGGGCACAATAAAGGACAGAAATGGTATGGACCTAACAGAAGCAGAAGATATTAAGAAGAGGTGGCAAGAATACACAGAAGAACTGTACAAAAAAAGATCTTCATGACTGAGATAATCACAATGGCATGATCACTCACCCAAAGCCAGATATCCTGGAATGTGAAGTCAAGTGGGCCTTAGGAAGCATCGTTACAAACAAAGCTAGTGGAGGTGATGGAATTCCAGTTGAGCTATTTCAAATCCTAAAAGATGATGCTGTGAAAGTGCTGCACTCAATATACCAGCAAATTTTGAAAACTCAGCAGTGGTGATGTGACTAGAAAAGGTCAGTTTTCATTCCAATCCCAAAGAAAGGCAATGCCAAAGAATGTTCAAACTATCACACAATTGCACTCATCTCACACGCTAGTAAAGTAATGCTCAAAATTCTCCAACTATTCAACTTCAGCTTCTTCAGCATTACTGGTTGGGGCATAGACTTGGATAACTGTGATATTGAATGGTTTGCCTTGGAGATGAACAGAGATCATTCTGTCGTTTTTGAGATTGCATCCAAGTACTGCATTTTGGACTCTTTTGTTGACCATGATGGCTACTCCATTTCTTCTGAGGGATTCCTGCCCACAGTAGTAGATATAATGGTCATCTGAGTTAAATTCACCCATTCCAGTCCATTTTAGTTCGCTGATTCCTAGAATGTCGACATTCACTCTTGCCATCTCTTGTTTGAACACTTCCAATTTTCCTTGATTCATGGACCTAACATTCCAGGTTCCTACGCAACATTGCTCTTTACAGCATCAGACCTTGCTTCTATCACCAGTCACATCCACAACTTGTTTTTTTTTTTTTTTGCTTTGACTCCATCTCTTCATTCTTTTTGGAGTTATTTCTCCATTCTTCTTCAGTAGCATATTGGGCACCTACTGATCTGGGGAGTTCATCTTTCACTGTCCTATCTTTTTGCCTTTTCATACTGTTCATGGGTTTCTCAAAGCAAGAATCCTGAAGTGGCTTGCCATTCCCTTCTCCAGTGGACTACATTTTGTCAGAACTTCCCATCATGACCCATCTGCCTTGGGTGGCCCTATTTCAATGAGTTATACAAGGTTGTGGGCCATGTGATCAGATTGGTTAGTTTTCTGTGATTGTGGTTTTCCTCAGCCTTATTCAGTGATCAATGCAAAGATATAGAGGAAAAAAATAGAACTGGAAAGACTAGAGATCTCTTCAAGAAAATGAGAAATACCAGGGGAACATTTCATGCAAATATGGGCACAATAAAGGACAGAAATGGTATGGACCTAACAGAAGCAGAAGATATTAAGAAGAGGTGGCAAGAATACACAGAAGAACTGTACAAAAAAAGATCTTCATGACTGAGATAATCACAATGGCATGATCACTCACCCAAAGCCAGATATCCTGGAATGTGAAGTCAAGTGGGCCTTAGGAAGCATCGTTACAAACAAAGCTAGTGGAGGTGATGGAATTCCAGTTGAGCTATTTCAAATCCTAAAAGATGATGCTGTGAAAGTGCTGCACTCAATATACCAGCAAATTTTGAAAACTCAGCAGTGGTGATGTGACTAGAAAAGGTCAGTTTTCATTCCAATCCCAAAGAAAGGCAATGCCAAAGAATGTTCAAACTATCACACAATTGCACTCATCTCACACGCTAGTAAAGTAATGCTCAAAATTCTCCGAGCCAGGCTTCAACAGTACATGAACTGTGAACTTCCAGATGTTCAAGCTCAATTTTGAAAAGGCAGAGGAGCCTGAAATCAAATTGCCAACATCCACTGGATCATGGAAAAAGCAAGAGAGTTCCAGAAAAACATCTATTTCTGCTTTATTGACTATGCCAAAGCCTTTGACTGTGTGAATCGCAATGAACTGTGGAAAATTCTTCAAAAGATGGGAATACCAGACCACCTGACCTGCCTCTTGAGAAACCTGTATGCAGCAGGTCAGGAGGCAACAGTTAGAACTGGACATGGAACAACAGACTGGTTCCAAATAGGAAAAGAAGTACGTCAAGGCTGTATATTGTCACCCTGCTTATTTAACTTATATGCAGAGTACATCATGAGAAACGCTGGATTGGATGAAGCACAAGCTGGAATCAAGATTGCCGGGAGAAATATCAATAACCTCAGTTATGCAGATAACACCACCCTTATGGCAGAAAGCAAGGAAGAACTAAAGAGCCTCTTGATTAAAGTGAGAGAGGAGAGTGAAAAAGTTGGCTTAAAACTCAACATTCAGATAATTAAGATCTTGTCATCTGGTCCCATCACTTCATGGCAAATATATGGGTGAACTGTGGTTAGAGTGTCAGACTTTATTTTTTGGGGCTCCAAAATCACTGCAGATGGTGACTGCAGCCATGAAATTAAAAGATGCTTACTCCTTGGAAGAAAAGTTATGACCAACCTAGATAGCATATTAAAAAGCAGAGACATTACTTTGCCAACAAAGGTCCGTCTAGTCACGGCTATCGTTTTTCCAGTGGTCATGTATGGATGTGAGAGTTGGACTATAAAGAAAGCTGAGTGCCGAAGAATTGATGCTTTTGAACTGTGGTGTTGGAGAAGACTCTTGAGAGTCCCTTGGACTGCAAGGAGATCCAATCAGTCCATCCTAAAGGAGATCAGTCCTGGGTGTTCATTGGAAGGACTGATGTTAAAGCTGAAACTCCAATAGTTTGGCCGTCCGATGCAAAGAGCTGACTCATTGGAAAAGACTCTGATGCTGGGAAAGATTGAAGGTGGGAGGAGAAGGGGTCGACAGAGGATGAGATGGTTGGATGGAATCACAACTCAATGGACGAGAATCTGAGTGAACTCTGGGAGTTGGTAATGGACAGGGAGGCCTGGCGTGCTGCGATTCATGGGGTTGCAAAGAGTCAGACATGACTGAGTGACTGAACTGACTGGACTGAGGTACAGAGAGGCCTGCTGTCTGTCCAGTGTCGTACAGCAAGTCAGCCGGACCTGACCTGGCCCTCCACCTCTCTTAGCTCTCCTCCCAGAGCTCTTCCCACCAGACTCCGCTGCCTCTGTTTACTGTTTCTGTCCAACAGCAGGTGGGTGCCCAACTCAATAAGGAAGGAGGGGAACGCTCAAGAGCTTAGCTTTAGAGCTGGAGGTGTACTGAGAGCTACCAGCTCTTACACCATTGGGCTATGATTGTTTTTATAATGTATCTCATTAAACTGGATAAACTGTTGTATTATGTATAGTCCAGTACCTAATTGGCAGATCTTTACTCTTTATGTATCAGAGACTTGATTAAAAACTGCATTTAATTTTTTTCCCACCGCTCTTGAGATGTAATTTATATATAGCACTTTTAAGTTTAAAGTGTATAACACAATACATTACATATATTGTGAAATAATTACCAGAATATGTTTAGTTAGCTTCCATCATTTCTTGTAGATATAAAAAGGAAGAAAAATGCTTTTTCCTTGTGATAAACGCTCTTAGCACCTACTCTCGGAACTCTGAAGTCGACCCTACAGCCGTGTAAGGTCACACTCCATCCCTGCTGCTCGTAAAGGGGAAGGTTGTGCGTTTTATCACTCGCAGGCGGTGCTCCCTCCCTCCACTCCCCATTGCTGGTGTGCACTCAGAAAATATTCACAACCTGAAAGCTGAGAGTTATGCGTTATTCAGTGGGAATCTTAGGACGTAAAGCCCGGGGGCAGCATCCCAGATAACCCCAGAGAACTGCTCTCAGGGGGGCGGGGAGGAGACAGGTCACAGGGAAGTTTTGCAACAAAGGACAGGTAGTCTGAGCATCAAAAGGTTATTGTGAATGAAAGAAATTCAGATATCCCACGGTAAGGGATTTGGCACATTTCTTTGTGGGGGAACACGCGGGACTCTGGCTCACTGAAACCATTCCTTTGAGATGCTGGCCACCTATCTGAGGCCGGGATCCTGTGTTCTCACATCCTGAGTTTCCTTGGGGCTCACGTGACTGTGATATCCTCTGTTTACTGATAGGGCAGGAAATCGTCCACTTCTCACTGGTAACCACAAATCTGATCTGTCAAGAGTCTGGGGCTTTTAAAAGATTCCACACGTAAGTGAGTTTGTAGGGTGTTTAATCTTACTGCATGTTAATAAAGGTTCTTAGGAGTGAGGTGCAATTATGTTTTCACAGTATCTTTCGTGCTTTAGAAGGATCATTTAGGTCTCATATATACAGATCATTTAGAAGAAATGAATAAGCTACTGAAAAAGGCTTATAAACAACCGAGATGCCCTGGCTTCCATATTTAGGAATACTCTCGATCTACGGAAGGATGGGTGAGTATGTGGTTATCGTGATCTATGTTGATTTGTGATTCACTAAAAGTATTTTTGCGTGACATTAGTTTTAGTCATGTCTTTAGATATTTGGGGAAAATAAGTGTCACGCGAGTGTGTGTTCCTCGATTCTTTGTCTTGTCACAACAAAGATTCGGAGTGATGGACATTAAAGCCCCTTGGCGTGCCGCAGCTCTCGGGTCTTGGATAGACCGTGTTACAGCTCTTGGACAAATCAGTGCCACAGCTCAGTGTTGCAGCTCTATTTTATTTAGAAGAGAGCAGGAAAATCCATCTTCGAGGCGTGAGGGCACGTCGATCCCTGTCTCTTATACACATCTAGATGTGTATAAGAGACAGCACCCACGCTGTGGACGCCAGTCCAAGAGCCAAGGTTGTTCCCTGCTTTTCTCACTGATCATCAACAGGTTGGGGTGCCTGTGACCTTCTCCTTGGGTTGGGTTGATTTGCTGGAGCAGCTCAAAGAGCACAGAGAGCTGGTTTGCCTCCGGGATCACTGGTTTACCATGAAAGGATGTAGCTCAGAAGCAGGCAGACGGGGAAGGTGCAGAGGGCAAGGTGTGGGAGGGGCACGAGCGTCTGTGCTTTCTCTGAGGACAGCGCTCTCCCAGCACCTCTGTGTTCAGCAGCCTGGACACTCGCTGAATCCTGTCCTTCTGAGTTTTATGGAGGCTTTATATCAAAGGAGTCCTGACTGATTAAATCGTTGGCCATTGGCAGTTGATTCGCTCTTAGCCCATCTCCTCTCCCCAGAGGTGAGGGGGCAGGACTGCAAGTTCCACTCCTCCCAGCACATGACAGGGGCTCGTGGCAACCAGACCCCATCCTTAGGCGGGCTCCGAAAGTCACCTCGTTAACAGCACAAGACACCTTAAAGGCTGTCATACCTTAGGAAATTCCAGGGGTTTTAGGAACTCTATGCCAGGAACAGCGATAAGGACCAAATACATATTTATTATAAATCACAGTATTATAGATGGTAAGTACAAAAATTTTATTAAGTAACTTTGGATATAGCATTTTCTTGAATGAGAGTCAAGCTAAATTATACTCTTCCCAAAGACAACAAAAAGACTGTTCATGATGGCTCTGTAAAATATCTAATCCCAATTAAAACTGGAATGTTTACAGGGACATATATCTAAGTAGATAGTATAGCCAGAGAGGGCAAATTTTGATAAAGCTACTGATTTCTGCTTTTTTATTGAAATACATACCTTGAACAGATAAGATAAAAGATAAACTAGAGACTGGGAGGAAATATTTACAAATATATATCAAATTAAGAACTTATATTTGAAATATACAAAGAACTCTTGAAAGTCAATAATAAGAAAATACACAACTGAATTAAAAAGTGGGCAAGAGATCTGGAGACACCCAGACATCTCAGAATCAGCATAGTGAATATGAACAAGGCAATCTACAGATTCATTGCAATTCTTCAAATTACCAATAACTTTTTCACAAAATTAGAACATAAATTTACAATTTGTGTGGAAAATATACTCAATAGCCAAAGTAATCTCAAGAAAGAAAAACAGAGCTGGAGGAATCAGGCGCCCTGATTTCAAGCTATACTACAAAGCTGCAATAACCAGAACAGTATGGTGTTGGCACAAAGCCGGCTCAAGGTGAGTGATCACACCATTGTGAGTATCTGGGTTGTGAAGATCTTTTCTGTACAGTTCTTCTCTGCATTCTTGCCACCTCTTCTTAATATCTTCTGCTTCTGTTAGGTCCAGTCCATTTCTGTCCTTTATTGAGCCCATCTTTGCATGGAATGTTCCCTTGGTATCTCTAATTTTCTTGAAGAGATCTCTAGTCTTTCCCATTCTGTTGTTTTCCTCTATTTCTTTGCATTGATCACTGAGGTTGGCTTT
Organism: Cephalophus harveyi; assembly: GCA_006410635.1. Classification (NCBI taxonomy): domain Eukaryota; kingdom Metazoa; phylum Chordata; class Mammalia; order Artiodactyla; family Bovidae; genus Cephalophus; species Cephalophus harveyi. The sequence goes on from SJYT01008979.1 coordinate 1,345,809, forward strand.
CTTATCTCTCTTTGCTATTCTTTGGAACTCTGCATTCAAATGGGTATATTGTTCCTTTTCTCCTTTGCCTTTCACTTCTCTTCTTTTCACAGCTTTTTGTAAGGCCTCCTCAGACAACCATTTTGCCTTTTTGCATTTCTTTTTCTTGGTGATGGTCTTGATCCCTGTCTCCTGTACAATGTCACGAACCTCATTCCATAGTTCATCAGGCATTCTGTCTATCAGATCTAGCCCCTTAAATCTATTTCTCACTTCCACTGAATAATCGTAAGGGATTTGATTTAGGTCATACCTGAATGGTCTAGCGGTTTTCCCTACTTTCTTCAATTTGAGTCTGAATTTGGTAATAAGGAGTCCATGATCTGAGCCACAGTCAGCTCCCAGTCTTGTTTTTGTTGAATGTATAGAGCTTCTCCATCTTTGGCTGCAAAGACTATAATCAATCTGATTTTGGTGTTGACCATCTGGTGATGTCCATGTGTAGAGTCTTCTCTTGTGTTGTTCGAAGAGGGTGTTTGCTATGACCAGTGCATTTTCTTGGCAAAACTCTATTAGTCTTTGCCCTGCTTCATTCCATATTCCAAGGCCAAATTAGCTTGTTACTCCAGGTGTTTCTTGACTTCCTACTTTTGCATTCCAGTCCCCTATAATGAAAATTACATCTTTTTGGGGTGTTAGTTCTAAAAGGTCTTGTAGGTCTTCACAGAACTATTCAACTTCAGCTTCTTCAGCATTACTGGTTGGGGCATAGACTTGGATAACTGTGATATTGAATGGTTTGCCTTGGAGATGAACAGAGATCATTCTGTCGTTTTTGAGATTGCATCCAAGTACTGCATTTTGGACTCTTTTGTTGACCATGATGGCTACTCCATTTCTTCTGAGGGATTCCTGCCCACAGTAGTAGATATAATGGTCATNGTGGGGTGCGCGGTGCTCGGCCCGGCGTGGGGATGCGCGGTGCTCGGGCCCGGCGTGGGGCGCGGGGTTGCGCTTCTGCCCGCGCGGTCCCCAGCCCTCTGTGGCCCTCGTGCTGAGGCCGAGTCTGGGGGCTCCCCCGCGAGCAGAAGCACAGAAAGGCAAAGCGAATCCTCTCAGAGCAGGTGGCTCTACAGCTTCCGACTCCCTGACTTGCAGCGTTTAAAGCACCTGAAATTAGCCTGGCTTGGGGGGTGGCGCCACCCCGCACTAGCCATGTGGTCCTTCCTTAAAGTTGGTGAGCATCAGCCTCTTTCCTGAAAAACAGGTCATGAGTCCACCTTACTCAGAGCGCTTCTGCTGTTGCTGTTGGTTACTCTCTAAGTCCTGTCTGACTCCTCCGACTGCAGCCCCCCAGGCTTCTTTGTCCATGGGATTTCCCACGCAAGAGCGCTGGAGCGGGTGTCATTTCCTCCCCAGGGGGTCTTCCTGCCCCAGGGACTGAACTTGCATCTCCTGCGTCTCCTGCCTTCACAAGCGGACTCTTCACCACTGCACCACCAGGGAAGCGTGTAAAGAGGATTAATGATTTAATATCTGTACATTACATAGAATAATGCCTATGACATAATAGCTTTCAGCAAATCAGCTGAAAACGTTATTTACTTAGTAACGATTTCTTAAATGATAACAATTAGGCAATGGAACCTCGCTTCTGCTTGCCATAAAGTTCTGGAGAATAAAGCGAGGAAAGTAATGGTGAGTGAGAAGGAAGGGAGGCTGCAGAAGTAAACATGCACTAAGTCATAATCTGCTAATTTCAATTCACATTATCCAGGAATAGATCGTATCACACTGTGGGAGAAAATGACATATTTATGAAGTACATATCAAGCATCTGAACTATTTTTCTAATCCATTAAATATACTTTCCAAAACCTTCGTCTGGCACTTAACCTGCACACTTTCAAGACCTAGTAGCCTTATTTCTTCATTTAATTTGTAAGATACACAATCATAATTTCCTAGGTGATGCTTTGAAACATGATTTCATATTTCACTTTGAAACGTGATTACCATACACAGAACTATGCAAAAAAAGATCTTCACGACCCAGATAATCACGATGGTGTGATCACTCACCTAGAACCAGACATCCTGGAATGTGAAGTCAAGTGGGCCTTAGGAAGCATCACTACGAACAAAGTAAGTGGAAGTGATGGAATTCTAATTGAGCTATTTTAAATCCTAAAAGATGATGCTGTGAAAGTGTTGCACTCAATATGCCAGGAAATTTGGAAAACTCAGCAGTAGCCACAGAACTGGAAATGTCAGTTTTCATTCCAATTCCAAAGAAAGTCAATGCCAAAGAATGCTCAAACAATTGCACTCATCTCACACGCTAGCAAAGTAATGCTCAAAATTCTCCAAGCCAGGCTTCAACAGTACGTGAACCGTGAACTTCCAGATGTTCAAGCTGGATTTAGAAAAGGCAGAGGAACCAGAGATCAAATTGCCATCTGTTGGATCATTGAAAAAGCAAGAGACTTCCAGAAAGACATTTACTTCTGCTTTATTGACTATGCCAAAGCCTTTGACTGTGTGGATCACAATAAACTGTGGAAAATTCTGAGAGAGAAAATTCAGGTCAGACCACCTGACCTGCCTCCTGAGAAATGTGTATGAAGGTCAGGAAGCAACAGTTAGAACCGGACATGGAACAACAGACTGGTTCCAAATCGGGAAAGAAGTACGTCAAGGCTGTATATTGTCACCCTGCTTATTTAACTTATATGCAGAGTACATCATGAGAAATGCCGGGCTTGATGAAGCACAAGTCAGAATCAAGATTGCCGGGAGAAATATCAATAACCTCAGATATGCAGATGACACCACCCTTATGGCAGAACGTGAAGAAGAACTAAAGAACCCCTTGATGAAACTGAAAGAGGAGAGTGAAAAAGTTGGCTTAAAGCTCAACATTCAGAAACTAAGTTCATGGCATCCGGTCCCATCGCCTCATGGCAAATAGATGGGGAAACAGTGGAAAGAGTGACAGACTTTATTTTTTCTTCAAAATCACTGCAGATGGTGACTGCAGCCATGAAATTAAAAGACGCTTACTCCTGGGAAGAAAAGTTATGACCATAGGTGCATGGATTTATCTCTGGGCTTTCTATTTTGTTCCGTTGATCTATATTTCTGTCTTTGTGCCCAGTACCATACTCTCTTGATGACTGTGGCTTTGTAGTAGAGCCTGAAGTCAGGCAGGTTGATTCCTCCAGTTCCATTCTTCTTTCACAAGATTGCTTTGGCTATTCGAGGTTTTTTGTATTTCTATACAAATTGTGAAATTATTTGTTCTAGCTCTGTGAAAAATACCGCTGGTAGCTTGATAGGGATTGCACTGAATCTAGCAGAGACATTATTTTGCCAATAAAGGTCCGTCTAGTCAAGGCTATGGTTCTCCCAGTGGTCATGTATGGATGAATACATGAGTTGAATTATAAAGCTGAGCACCGAAGAATTGATGCTTTTGAACTGTGGTGTTGGAGAAGACTCTTGAGAGTCCCTTGGACTGCAAGGAGATCCAACCAGTCTATCCTAAAGGAAATCAGTCCTGAATATTCATTGGAAGGACTGATGCTGAAACTGAAACTCAATACTTTGGTCACCTGATGTGAACAACTGACTCATCTGAAAAGTAGATGACAGAGGATGAGATGGTTGGATGGCATCACCAACTCAATGGACAATAATTTGAGTAAACTCCGGGAGTTGGCGATGGACAGGGAGGCCTGTCATGCTACGGTCCAGGAGGTCACAATGAGTTGGACATGACTGAGCGACTGTCACACTTTCTCTTCATTTAAATCAGATAAAATCTTCAGTAAAGCTTTACTCAAATCCTTCTGGCAAAGGTAGCTTTTTCTCTTGGACTTCTCCAGATAATGTTTTGCAACTATTCCTGTGATAATTGCTTTCTAAACATTTATTTACATACTTCTTTCCTCCACTAGATGGCAAACAGGTCAGAAATACAAGTTAAAATTTTTCTTTTTATTTCACCTTTTGCGGAAAGGGGATACATAAATAGTAACTGAGTGAGTGATTACGGGAATGGTTTGATTCTTGTGGAGTGCGATACATAGAAATGGTCTTCTGAGATCTGTATCTATATATCAATTAGATATCAGTAAAATACATAGGATTTAAAAATAGCAATGGTCTCAGCCTTATGCCAGACCCGTGTGTTTGCTTATAATGGTACAATGCCAGCCGGCATGCTCGCTCAGTTGCTTCAGTCGTGGCCGACGCTGTGACTCCATCGACTACGGCCCACCAGGATCCTCTGTCCGTGGGATTTTCATGGCAAGAATACTGGAGTAGGTAGCCATGCCCCCCTCCAGGGGATCTTCCTGACCCAGGGATAGAACCTGCGTCTCCCGGGGCTCCTACACTGCAGACAAATCTTTCCCACTGAGCCACCAGGGAAGCCCCATAGTGGTATAATGCAGACGGCTAAATGCAAGATGAAGGGGAACTTCCAGAAACTCAGCTCGCCAAAGAATGTCCAGCAGTCCTGAGATCAGTTACTGGTGTCTTGTATCTTATTATCCAGAAGCAGGTTTATTTCCCCAGGAGAACACAGCGGGCTGCCTGCAGATCACCTGCGAACCAGACTTCCAGCTGCCAGGAAATGCTCTGTGGTGGTGGGTTTTGCCCCCCCGAGTAAAGGATTTAAAACTAAGCCCCAGTTTAGCCTGGGGTAGGAAGGAAGCCCGGGGGCTGCTGTCCGTGGGGTCGCGCGGAGTCGGACGCGCCTGAGGTGACTTAGTGGCGGCAGGAAGGGAGCGGGCACAGGCCTTTTCCTTCTGCCCCCGAAGCGGCCTCCGAGCGCAGCTCTGGCGATCGTGCCTGGCGGGTCGCCTGGCACAGCGCCCGTTGCGCCTGCCTGCAGGGCTCCTCTCTGACCGGGCCCCGCGGAAGGCACAGCTCCTCCTCTCTCGGGGGCACCGCCGCCCCGCCCGTCTCTCGGAACCTGGTGCCCGCTCTCAGCACCGTCTCCAGGGCAGCTCCCAGCACCGTCCCGGCGCTCGGGACCGTTTCAGAGTGAGGCTGCACTTTTTGAGGGACAAGTTCAAAAGTAGGAAGGTAAAAACCCTGGATTACAGACCGCGTGCTGTGCTCTCTGCAATCCTCCAGTCCACTCAGCACCCCGTGTGGGCTGGGATTCCCCCTTTGGAGTTGTAGTTGCTTGAGGACACCACCCGGACCCTCAGGGGCTGGTGGACACAAGCCTGGTGGAGATTCTGCTGCACACGTCTCCCTCTTCTGGTGGTTTTTGGAGGCTGTTTCCCTTCCCTCGCTTCAGTGCATGTGGTTGAGGTGAAGATGGATGATATCCACTGTCTCCTTCATTCAAGGGGTTGGTTGGTTACACACTATGTTCTACGCTGCAGAGATTCTATGCTGAGCCAAACAGCAAAAATCCAGGAATGTTATCTATGTATGAATCTATGTATGAAAAAAGATAAATCGCTTTTCTGATGGCCTTGTGAAACATACAAGATTATGTAATCTTTAGCTACCATTGGCAACTACGGGGAGATGGGGTACATGTGAAAAAGTGTGCACGTGTGAGGCAAGACAGAGACAGAGGGACGTAAAGAGAGTGAATCCTGAAAATGATATCCGAATTCCTGAATCTGACCCGGCTGACCTAAAGCTGCTCATGTTTTTTAATTGCAATTCAGTAATCTAGCATTTGCATTAAATTAAGTTTGAATTAACTTTCTAACACATGTTTGAATTAAGGCAATTTGAATTAAGTTTCTAAAACATGTCACTAAAAATGGCTCAACTACTGATTAGAAAACTAGCTGAGTGGAAACTAAGGGCCGGTGAAGGGCCAGGCCTCAGTTGCTCATCTCTCCCTAGACAGCAGCCACGCACCAGGCACCCGGAATCCCTAGGGCAGTCTTACTTCAAGTGTGTGCTCCTATTTTCCCTATGAATATATTTTTACATTTCATACTTTATCATTTTTTTCCAGAAATAAATGGTGATTATACTCATGGGGCAAAAGGACACCAACGGAAACCAAGTTCCCCCGCAGTTACCTTGGCCCTTTCAGTATCCTTTTATAAACCTTATATTATAAAAGGAGTTAATGATGGCTGCTCTCCACAAAGAAATACTGTGAAGATTAGTTCACATTCGTAAAAACAGAAAGGTATATACATCAATTAATAGTTTATCAGTTTACACAGCATATAACATAGAAAGGGTATATGTGGTTTAGCTGTCACTAAACAGCTTTTACTTTGCCAACAAAGATCCGTCTGGTCAAGGCTATGGTTTTTCCAGTGGTCATGTATGGATGTGAGAGTTGGACTGTGAAGAAGGCTGAGCGCCGAAGAATTGATGCTTTTGAAGTGTGGTGTTGGAGAAGACTCTTGAGAGTCCCTTGGACTGCAAGGAGATCCAACCAGTCCATTCTGAAGGAGATCAACCCTGGGATTTCTTTGGAAGGAATGGTGCTAAAGCTCAAACTCCAGTACTTTGGCCACCTCATGCGAAGAGTTGACTCATTGGGAAAGACTCTGATGCTGGGAGGGATTGGGGGCAGGAGGAGAAGGGGACGACCGAGGATGAGATGGCTGGATGGCATCACGGACTCGATGGACGTGAGTCTGAGTGAACTCCGGGAGTTGGTGATGGACAGGGAGGCCTGGCGTGCTGCGATTCATGGGGTCGCAAAGAGCCAGACACGACTGAGTGACTGAACTGAAAGAAATGTAAAACATATGAGAGAGATGTGGTTATGACCAAATTTTAAGGTAACAATTTTCTTCCTGACATGTAATGTGATCAAATAAGTGCACATGTATATTATGTTGCAGGAAAAATTGCTATAAAAATTTGAACATGAAGTAATTTTGTTGTACTTTGAACAATTAATTGTATTAAAAATAAGAGAGGTAAGGTGAAGTCGCTCAGTCGTGTCCGACTCTTTTGTGACCCCGTGGACTGTAACCTACTAGGCTTCTCCATCCATGGGATTCTCCAGGCAAGAATACTGGAGTGGGTTGCCATTTCCCTCTCCAGGGGATCTTCCCGACCCGGGGATCGAACCCTGGTCTCCCACAATGGAGGCAGACGCTTTAACCTCTGAGCCGTGCCTGAAAATAAAAAACAGAAAATATGCATCAAGTTATCTATTTTACAAATTTTCTAACATTCAAGTTCAATTTTCAAGAATATCCTTTTCTTAAAAATTCTTAGTTCTCTTTTTTCTACTTTGTCTCAGCAAGAATAAATAAGTTATGTGGATAATTTGAGAGAAAAGTATCCATTAATTAGTGATGCTTTTTCTATTAATTTTTTCATTTAAATTTTGATTTAATTAAACTCAATTAAATTCATTTGAAGTTTTCATTTCATTTATTGAGGGATCCTCACATGTTGGGTACTATTCTAGACATTGGTAATACAGCCATGAAAAGCAAAAGTATTTGCTCTTATAGGCTTTACATTAAAGTGGATGAAGAAAGCAATAACAAATGGTTTTATGTTAAAAAGTGATAAGTGCTATCATGAAATGCAAAGCAAAGCAAAGTAATAAAGATTGACCAGATGGGGATGTCTGTAATAAGGAAGTTGTCTCTGAAGAGATGAATGAGCAGAGATCAGGAGGAAGTAAGAGGGTGAGCTTTATGAATATCTTGGAAAGAATTCTGGGCAGAAGGAAAGGCCAATATTCAGAAGAGCCAGCTCATTTCCTGAGGTAGGAGCAGGACCCAGAACCAGACGCATGATCAGAACAGGCCCGAGAGGACTGCAGGCTCAGTGCTCTGACAGACCTGCATGCTCTGGGCTCTGTCCTCTGCTCGTAGACAGAGGCTAGGGCAGAGGGGACGCAAGCTGGCGTGGCGAGGAAGCAGTTATCAAACCAGAGCTGCAAAGACTGAGGCAGTAGTGTTTGTCATCATCATCCTGGTTCCAATAAAGAAATCGGCCAGGTTACTGACTGACAACTGAAATAATGAGCAAACTCTAGAGTCCATACGTGACACCGAACATAGTCTGTGCAAAAGTAGTTTGGAAATGTCACCAAACAATTGGATGGCTGCAGCCTTCCATGACTAATAGCAGAGAACCCTGGGGAAGAGAGAGAAGTTGATTTCCAACATTATCACATGCTAATATTCAAAATGCCTAGTTTTAAAGAAAAAAAGAAACTCATAAGACATACAAAGAAGCAGGAAAGTATGACCCTTTCAGAGGAAAATGGAAGTTGATCGAGCTGCCCTGAGGAAACCCAACATTAGACTTACTAGATAAGAGTTAAATCAACTGCATTACATATATGCAAAGTGATGAAGAAAACCACAGACAAAGAGCTAAAGGAAATCTTAAAAGTGATATGTGAGCAAAATGAGAATATCAATAAATAGAAATCTTACAAAGGGACCAAATAAAACTCGAGATAAACATACAGTAACTAAAATAAAATTTAAAAATTTCCAAGGGATTCAATAGCAGGTTTGAGCAGGTACAAAGGCTCTGTGAACTTGAAAATAAGACAACTGAAATTATCCAGTCTTAGGACCAGAAAGAAAAAGAATGAAGAAAAGTGAACAGGATCTGAGGGACTCACAGGACACCATTAAGCAAATCAACATATGCTTTGTGGAAGCACTAGAGGAAGAGAGTTAAAGCGGGGGAATATATATATATATATAAAGAAATAAGACTTCCCTTGTGCTCAGTGGTAAAGAACCTGCCTGCCAGTGCAGGAGACGCAAGAGACATGGATTCAATTTCTGGATCAGGAAGGTCCCCTAGAGGAGGGCATGGCAACCCGCTCCAGTGTTCAAGGACAGAGGAAGCTGGTGGGCAGTTCATGGGGCAAGAGTTGGACACGACAGAAGTGACTTAGCACTGGAAGAAACTGGCTGAAAACATCCCAAATTTGAGGAAACATATGAATCTACATATACAAAAAAAATCTCAACAAACTCCAAGTAGGATAAATGCAGAGATCAACACTAAGACATTTAAGTCAAATGAAAGGCAAATAGAACATGTTGAAAGCAGAGAGAAGTGACTGATCATGTTAAGGAATTCTTAATGAAATTAACACCCAGCTTCTCATCAGAAACCATGGAGGCTAATAGGCAGTGAAATGACATGCTTAAAATTGTGTTTATGAAAAGCTGTTAAGCAAGAATTCTATATTTGGCAAAACTATCCTCCAAAAGTGGCAAAGAAATTAAGACATCCCCAGATTTTTTAAGTTGGGTGTTCTTTGCTTTTAGACCAGACTTTACAAGAAATGCTGAAGGAAGCTTTAAGTCTTGAAGTGAAAGAACACTAGACAATTCAAAGTCACAGGAAGAAACAAAGAACACTGGTGAAGGTAAGTATGTAGAGAAATTTAAAAGCCATCTGCTTTGTAACACTTTTAAAAATTTTCTACATGATTTTAAAGACAAATTCATAAAATTGTGATTACAAGCCTATGTTTGAAAACACACAATGTATGAAGGTATAATTGTGATAAAATTTGAACAGCCTAGTAAGTAGAAGATGTCTTAGTCCCTGGTTGTCCCCCAGCACCAGTCAACCTACACTTTACCCCGCGTTTTGAATCTCTTTCCCATCGCCTCCCATCAGAACCTTCACTGTTCTTCCTTTCAGCCTGAACCTCTCCATGCTTTGCTGCAAATGAAGTCAGTTTTGCAGGGAAGATACCAGGAGTGATCTGTTTTGTGACGTGCTTCTCCACTCAGGAAAGTTTCTGAGCCGTGGATCTGCAGCTGGGAGAGTGGGACAGTGGTGAGCTTCTTTCTGAATGGCACGCCCACGCGAGAAGCTAAGCGTCTGGTGTTGCTGGGGGAAGCCCATCATTTTGGCTGGGCTCTCCTGGTGTGTAACCACCACCGCATGAGTTGAAAGGATGATCAGATCCCAGTGTTCTCAGCAGGCTGTGTCCACAACAGAGTCCCATTCTACAAATCAAAGCTTGGTGGGGAAAGGCTCTCATCTCTCAGCTGTACCCACCACAGACTTAACCTCAGGAGCAACAGGTGGCTGTTTTTGAAACACAAGTGATTATTTAAATAAAATATAATATTATATTGTGGGATTTACATATATAAAGGTAAAATAAATGAAAATGGAATGGAGGGATTAATGCATTTTTTTCTATAAGTTTTTTATTTTTTTTAGTATCATATCAAGTCTAAGCTGACTGTGATAAGATAGTAATGGATACTGGAATTCATAGAGCAATTATTTTAAAAAATTGTACAAACAGATATAGCAAATGTCACTAGAAAAAATAAAATGGTTTGTAAGGAGGAAAAAGAACAAAAAGAAGATGAAATAACAGAAAATAAATAGCAATATGGTAAATCCCAAAACAGCAATATATATGTTATGTTTAAATGGGTTAATCACACCAATAAAAAGACAGAGATTGACAGACTGGATATAAGAATATTAACAGCCAAGCTTATGCTTTCTACAATCCATATACTTTAATGACACAAACATGAAAAGCAAAAGGATAAACAAGATATTTCATGTAAACAGAAGATTAAGTCAGCTGATATGGTGTTATCAATATCAGACAAAGAAGGCTTCAAAACATAAAGAATTACCAGAGATAGAAGGAAAAATCATGACGAATGTGAAATTTCTTACGAAGACACAGAAATTCTAAACAAGCATAGAACTAAAAACAGAGGTTCAGACCTGGAAATATAAAAAAAGATTTTCAATGAAAGAATAGACTTGTTTGGTGAAGGTTCAAAAGCAACTCAGTGAAGGAAGGACAGTCTTCCAGTAAACAGAGCTGAAACGACCGAATATCATAGGCAAAGATATGGAGTCTGACTTAGACTTCATACTATGTATCAACATTAATCCCAAGTGTGCTATGCATTTAAATGGAAAGCAAAACTATGAAACTTTTAGATTAAAAAAAAAAAAAGCAGAAGACCATCTCTGGGACTGAGCGCAAAGATTTCTTAGACATGAAATCAAATGCATGATCCATATTAGAAAATAATCATAAGTTGGACTTACTCAAAAATTTTCACTCTGGGTTTTTAAGAGGATGAAAAGATAAACTGCACATCTAGGAGGAAATATTTGCAAACCCCATATTCAGCATATTTTTATATCCCTAGACTAGATAAATAACCCTCAAAACTCAAGAGGANTTAGAAAATAATCATAAGTTGGACTTACTCAAAAATTTTCACTCTGGGTTTTTAAGAGGATGAAAAGATAAACTGCACATCTAGGAGGAAATATTTGCAAACCCCATATTCAGCATATTTTTATATCCCTAGACTAGATAAATAACCCTCAAAACTCAAGAGGAGAATGAAGATAACAGAACTGAACGATTCTGCTATAAAATGGGTGAAATACACGGATGGGTATTTCATCACAGGAATAATACGGATGGCAAATAGACACATAAGAAATGCTCAGCATACTAGTCCACATCACAGAGGTGGAGAACACCTTAGTGGTTGCTCAGGAACAGGAACTTGGAGTGGGTGGAGGCAGGTGAGAATACAAAGAGGTATATGAAGGAGCTCTCTGTAGTGATAGGACAGCTATGTATCTTGATTGTTTGGGTGGTTACATGAGTTATACATGCAATAAAATTGCACAGAACTATACCCACAAGCATCCTGTGGAATCCTGTGGTGGAATCATCTGCCTGCAGTGCTGGGTTGGGAAGATCCCCTGGAGGAGGAAATGGCACCCCACTCCAGGACTCTTGCCTGGAAAATTCCATGGACTGAGGAGCCTGGTAAGCTACAGTTCACAGGGTGGCAAAGAGGTGGACACAACTGAGCGACTTCACTTTCACTTTCGTACCCACAATCACATAAAAATCGAAATTTTAAAAAGCAGTAAAAACTGAATAAAGTCTGTAATCTGGTTTAACAGGAATGTACCAATATTAATTTCTTTCTTTTGATATTGTACTAAATTCTATTGTATAAGAAGTCACCATGTGGGAAAGCTGGGTGGAAGGTGCATAAGACTCTACACTATTTTTACAGCTTCTATTGAGCCTTAAATTATTTCCAAATAAAAAGTTCAAAAATATACCAATCTCCCTACGTAAAAGAATGCAGACCCATTTTCTGTAGTGAAAGATCATGGTAAAAAGGGGGAAATGATGAACCTACACGGTACTTAAAGCATAAAGAAATAGTATAAATAGATACGTGAATCAAAGGCAGGATGTAGCATTGTTTCAATTTGATTCTAAAACTAGAAATAGCTAAAGAGTAACCTCAATGAATAATCAAGAAGACAGTGCCTTCTTGCCTTCTACCAAGATAAGATTACTCTGTTTCCCACAGGTCTCCCTAATCTGTCTGTATAAAGCTCTTATGAACTATTTTGAGCCTCTGATATGCGTCAATCACTGTGGCAGAAAAAAATAGTGGCATAATTTCTGAAGACTGCAAGGGCTTACTAGTCCCCAAAATGTCTGAATTGAACAAGACTTTTTCCTAATGTTGGGAAACAGCTGAGTAATACAACTTTGAACACTTGTCACAAGTTTGTGTGTGCATTCCTGACTTAGCTGGATAACCAAAGAGTAAAATGCAGTTCCCAAGAAAAGCTGACCATCGTGCTTTCCAAGTGCCCCTTGACTGACGTCGCCTCATTGCTTGAGCCAACAATAGAAACTGAACTTTCACTATTCACTCCCAGATCCTCCTCAGCGCAGCCCTGTTGTTCCTGCTGCCACCAACTCATCCCCTTAATACCTCCTTAAATGGAATTGTCTCTCTGCTTTCTCATAGTATACACATTTCCTTTAGTTTTCCTTATTATCTCTTCCAGGGTTTTGCTTTATTCTTAAAAAAAAAAAAAAAAAAAAAAAAGTCAACGATTTTAGTAACTTTACATAGTTGTAAAGTTTGCAAACGTCCTCATAGCATCTTTTAACAAGGCATTACATGAATTTTAGAAAAATGACATTTAGCATTACCAATGTTATTGAAATTTCAATACTGACTCTAAAAGTTTGATTTGAGTCCTCATCATATTCATGGTCAATAGATGAAGTGGATACTGACATTACGTAAGTCATCATCACTAACTTGGGGAAAGTCACTTTAAAGCCGGAGTCCACCACTAATTCAATCAGAAGCACCTGAACACATGTATATTTCATAACCTAAAGAAAGGCACAGTCTGAGGTCAAAGTAGATACAGATGTGTGAATGGAAACAGGTCAGATGAAAGAAGCTTCAGGTACCTGCTGGTGCTCGGAGTTACTGTGGTTTGTTTTCAGCTTCCTGGGTGGCGCTAGCGGGAAAGAACTGGCCTGTCAATGCAGGAGACCTAAGAGACGGGGCTTCCATCTCTGGGTCGGGAAGATCCCCTGGAGAAGGAAATGGCAACCCACTCCCGCATTCTTGCCTGGAGAATCGCGTGGACAGAGAGGCCTGGCAGGCTGCAGTCCACGGCGTCCTAAAGAGTGGTACATGGCTGAAATGACTTAGCACGCATACGCCTTCTTCTTTAGTAGCTTTCATAAACAGCAAGCTTACTAATCAATAATTAGTCAATTATTCCCTAATAAAAACAGGACGATATTCGTTTTGCTTCTAAATGCTTCTATTTCTCTTGCTTCTCCATCCCCTTGTTGACCACTGTCTGCATTAATAAGATTCTGATAAGCCTCTCAGGGTATAGCATGGCACTGAAAACAGTATATTGCAATATATTCTTGTTAACTAAACCATCAGTTATACACAGAGAAGATGGCTTGTGCTACAAGCCCCTAAGTGAAAAGGGGAGTGAGCCATGAGAGATCTGATAAGGAGGTGCCCTTTGGTGAAAGTGAAAGTTGCAAAGGTGTTTGTGGAAAGACTGAGAACATGGAAAAAACTGAGTAAGCTATGAGTAAAGCGAGCTAGTGGTGTCCTTGAAACTCGGGCTTGAGAGGTGCGTGTCTCTTCCTGAAGTGTTCGGAGATGATGCAAGTGTACAGATGCCCTGTCAAGCGAAAGCACGCTTTCTTTAATGTTGCTTCTTGTATGAGAGCGCCTGGCTCCCGTGGTATACTCAGGATTTACTGTTCACTTCCTGTCCACTTTCATGTCTCTTGAGGAGGGTAATCCAGCGTGATGAAACCCAGGGATGAAACTGTAACACTAGAATGCCTTCCTGGGAAAGGCAAGTGCCGGAGCAAGCCTGAGGGGCGCACGGGAAGCCAGATACTGCATTTCATTCTCTTCACTTCTGTAAGTGCTTACAAATACATGGGCGCTTGTCTGGAGTTTGTGTGGGGAGACCTCCTCAGGACTTGCAAAAAATATCGAGGAGACAGCTTTGCAGCCCAGGTCTTTACATTGTTTAGGAATGGCATTTGCTCCTTTTGTTAAATAGTAAATGTTTCATTACCCAAAACAGGGACAACTTCAGAAATAATACAAGTGATGGCTTCTGGGTCTGTGCTTTCCACAGTTCACAGTTCTTCATCAGCTGTCAATCTCCTTCCCACGCTCTGTCTCCCAGACTTACTTCCTACAAGCTTGCAGTTTTACCATTGTCTTAATCAGTTTGAATATACATGTTAATAATGCGCTACATTTCCTGAATTATTCAAGTTTAAGGCACACCTGACCTGCCTCTTGAGAAATCTGTATGCAGGTCAGGAAGCAACAGTTAGAACTGGACATGGAACAACAGACTGATTCCAAATAGGAAAAGGAGTGCGTCAAGGCTGTATATTGTCACCCTGCTTATTTAACTTCTATGCAGAGTACATCATGAGAAACGCTGGGCTGGAAGAAGCACAAGCTGGAATCAAGATTGCCAGGAGAAATATGAGTAACCTCAGATATGCAGATGACACCACCCTTATGGCAGAAAGTGAAGAGGAGCTAAAAAGCCTCTTCATGAAAGTAAAAGAGGAGAGTGAAAAAGTTGGCTTAAAGCTCAACATTCAGAAAATGAAGATCATGGCATCTGGTCCCATCACTTCATGGCAGATGGATGGGGAAACAGTGGAAACAGTGGCTGACTTTATTTTTCTGGGCTCCAAAATCACTGCAGATGGTGACTAAATCCATGAAATTAAAAGACACTTGCTCCTTGGGAGAAAAGTTAAGACGCACCTAGAGAGCATATTGAAAAGCAGAGACATTGCTTTGCTGACTAAGGTCCGTCTAGTCAAGGCTATGGTTTTTCCAGTGGTCATGTATGGATGTGAGAGTTGGAGTGTGAAGAAGGCTAAGCGCAGAAGAATTGATGCTTTTGAACTGTGGTGTTGAAGAAGACTCTTGAGAGTCTCTTAGACAGTTAAGACGCACCTAGAGAGCATATTGAAAAGCAGAGACATTGCTTTGCTGACTAAGGTCCGTCTAGTCAAGGCTATGGTTTTTCCAGTGGTCATGTATGGATGTGAGAGTTGGAGTGTGAAGAAGGCTAAGTGCAGAAGAATTGATGCTTTTGAACTGGGGTGTTGGAGAAGACTCTTGAGAGTCCCTTGGACTGCAAGGAGATCCAACCACCCCATCCTAAAGGAGATCAGTCCTGGGTGTTCATTGGAAGGACTGATGCTGAGGCTGAAACTCCAATACTTTGGCCACCTGATGGGGAGCACTGACTCATTGGAAAAGACCCTTATGCTGGGAGAAGGCAGGAGGAGACGGGGGCGCCAGAGGATGAGATGGCTGGATGGCATCACTGACTCAGTGGACATGAGTTTGGGTAAACTCCGGGAGTTGGTGATGGACAGGGAGGCCTGGCGTGCTGTGGTTCATGGGGTAGCAAAGAGTCGGACACGACTGAGTGACTGAACTGAACTGAAGGCACTCTGTCCCTGTTCCACAACCTGCTCTCATTATTGCTGCCTGAATTTTGCCATTGTCTAGAACCATCCCACATTTGAAATCTTGTTCTGGAAATTTTCTTTCTCCCTTAAGGAAAGTAATGATTGATCACCATAGAAACTTTGAAAACGCTGATAATGCTCTCATCCGAAGCTATGTCAGAACTCCTTAGTGGCCCCCCATCTTCCCGACATGGGCATCTGGCAGTGAGACTGGGTGTGCCTCTTGTTGTCGCTCACCTCCTTCTTGAGATTTAAGTTTGGCCTCGGCTGGTTCTACTAGCTCAATTCTACGCTCATTTTTCATCTTCCCAAATTCTTGACATCTTTTTCTGCCGTACCTCCTCCTTCTGATCTTCGTAGGGTCATATTTTCTTTCTTTCAGTGGCTCTCGGAGGCAGTAGAGATAAATAAATGTGTTCAGTCCACTGTGTTAAACTTCCTCGCTACAGTCAGCCCCGTTGCACGCTCACTCAGCCTTGCTCACTCCCTTACCTAACCACCTCATGCCATCTCCCTCACTCTCATTTTTCCCACCCCACATACTAATCCCTAACTGTTTATTCATCTCCAGACATGCACATCCTTTGATACTATACATAGGGAGTCAAAAACTGCAAGAAGTCTACGGAGAGCTGTTACTGCTTGCTTCTGGTCTCAGCCGCGTGATTTGTGCTGCTGTTCCATGGCTAACTCGCGCCCGACTCTTGGCGACCTCCTGGACGGCCCCACGCCAGGATCCTCTGCCCTCCTCTGTCTCCTGGAGTTTGCTCAGATGCATGTCCTTTGAGTTGGTGATGCTGTCTCACTATCTCATTCTCTGCCACCCCCATCTCCTTTTGCCCTTAATCTTTCCCAGCATCAAGGTCTTTTCCAATGAGTTGGCTCTTCAATTTTCTGAGGCTTTCATCACTTTCCTCTTAGAATTCCACAACAGAAATTCTAAGCCTTTATCACGCTTTTCAGGTACAGTTCTGAGGAGGTTTGTTGCCCAGGTTTGCAATCTGCCACCCAGATTAATCTTGAATATGGTGTATAAGCCTACTGTATTTAAAATCCCTCATCTATAAAATCAGGATGATGATAACAGTTCTTAACAATGTAGTTACGGGCATAATAGTATTAATCACAGGATTATTATAATGATTAAGTAGACATAAAGCTTCCAGGAGAGTTCCTTGTACATAAAAAGTACTATGCCCTTTTTCCTTAAATAAATGGACTAGCACCAACTCAGAGGAAACCAAAGCTACTTATTTTTACATTCATTACCTTATCACAAACTTCACAAATGTTCATACTGACATACACATCTCTTTTTCCTTCTTACTTATTTCAGAGAAAAATAACACATAACATGGACCAGGCAGTATCTGCAGAGAAAAACTGGAAGTGCCTGAAGCATCCTATCACCCCCAGAAGGCCTTCAGGAAGAAGTGATGTGGCTGGGTTTGAAGGATAAATATGAGCGAGATGATGCCACTGAGGGAGGCATTTGAGGCGAGAAGTCTGCTGTGTACAAACATATGGGCATGTGTGCAGTCTGACATTCTGGAAACTATATCTGTTTTTAATGGAGCAAGAATTCATGTGTGTGTGCAGAGTATAAGCTGTTATGTGGGGATGGAGCTTTTCTCTTATTTATACAGCACTTGTGAATATTTATAGCTGAGTTACATGATTGTTCATTCACTTTCAAGTTTATATCATCCCCTGAGGTAGGATATCTCACGCAGCTTGGAATGATGTCTTATACTTCTCCTAACTGCGTCTTTCATACACCACAGCGCTAAATGTGTCATAGTGAAAGTGAAAGCCGCTCAGTCGTGTCCGACTCTTTGCGACCCATGGACTATATGGACTATACAGCCAATGGGATTCTCCAGGCCAGAATACTGGAGTGGTCAGCCTTTCGCTTCTCCAGGGGATCTTCCCAACCCAGGTCTCTCACATTGCAGGTGGATTCTTCACCAGCTGAGCCACAGGGAAGCCCAAGAATACTGGAGTGGGTAGCCTCTCCCTTCTCCAGCGGATCTTCCCAACCCAGGGATCCGACCCAGGTCTCCCGCATTGCAGGCAGATTCTTTACCAGATGAGCCACCAGGAAGCCCAAAATGTGTCAGAAGTCCTCAGGAAATAATGATTAAATAATTATTTGGAATTCAAAAGGGCTGCCACTGTTTGCAGTCAGTAATTTTTCTAGTAATCAAGAAAACACTCATCTAAATAAGAATGTGTTTAAGTTGACAAGAGACATGTAAACATGAAAGACATTAACAAGAGCTGGAGCTTCGCATTATGCCTACAGTTAATAGAAAAAGGGCAGTGAGTGTATGTAGGGGACACACTGATTTTATCTGCATTTATGCTGAAGTGATGACCCATGCTAAGACGCTGGGCTTCCCTGGTGGCTCAGAGGTTAAAGCGTCTGCCCGCAATGCAGGAGACCTGGGTTCGATCCCTGGGTGGGGAAGATTCCCCTGGAGAAGGAAATGGCACCCCACTCCAGTATTCTTGCCTGGAGAATCCCATGGACAGAGGAACCTGATGGGCTACAGTCCACGGGGTCGCAAAGAGTTGGACACGACTGAGCAACTCCATTTTCACTTTCACGCTAAGATGCAACTGGAGGAACAGATACTTCAAGAAAAGGACTTCCTGTATCAAATGCAGTGCTGCATTTCCAACAGGCAATGTTAATCAGTGGCAATGCTTACATTAAGCTGAGTTGCACAATTATTATGGGGCGAAGTCCGTCAGAACAGCGTTTACATACCCCCCTTGCCAGTGCAGCTCTGTACTAAGCTGGGAAGCCTCCGAAGTGCATCTTCGCATCAGGAGCTTCCCGCTCTGCGTTTCTCCTTGCTGCTCCATGGTGTAGCGCATCTCTTCCCGCTTTAAGCACCCAGCACCCTTCCACCTCCTGTATCACATCCTGCTACTGAAAGACGGAAATGCACTAATGCAATCTGGATTTGCTTTTATTGATGTTTCCACCTTCTCACAACATAATATCAGTACTTTTCCTACATTTTTTCAGTTGCTCAAAGCCCTCCTCCTGAAAATTTTTTTCATGGCCAAACAGGAAATGATAATAAAATGAGCCATTTACGTGTGACGAGTTTTGACAAGTTGGAATTTAATATGAAGACATTTGCGTCAACACGTTCCTTCAGACAGGATTTACATATTAATTAATATTTTTCTCTGATGACAATATGGAAGATTTTCAGTTCTATTTAAGGAATTTAAGTTTTCAGCCAGCAAGTGAAGACACTTGTGGTTTGTGTTGTTCAGGGATGTTCTGCAAAGCATGGAGCTCATGCAGGCAGAAAAAAAGATCTAGTAAGACAAAATCCTGTGAGAAGCTACTCATTTGGTTTTGTCCCAGAGACACCCAAAAAAGATAAAGGCCAGAGATACCACATTCACTTCAAGTGCTTAGCAGCGCTTATTTATCTTAAAGCTTATGGAAATAGGAAAATAAATATTAATCCTATATAATTAACCATTTTTCAGAATATCCCGATAAAACCATAAAAATGCATGGCGCTCTGGCCAGTCTCTTACTGGGTCAGTTTTCTACTGGACTCTGTGAATCTCCTTTGAAATCTCCTACTGCACTTTAACTTATGAGCATAATTACTTGCTTCCTTGAATTAATTGTTTTTAAACTAGTTGCAGATTATTCTCAACCTCTGCTAAAGCAATTGTCAAATAACCTTTTAAACATAATGCTTATCAACTGATTTACAGGCAACGTTAGTTTAAAACAACCTTTTTCTGAAAATTCTGGTGGCCTGTTTAACTTCCTGATGTCGTTTGCTAGGAGCTCCACTTTGCAGTCTGAGTGGTCTGCGTTTAGTTCCCCACAGCTGCTCGGTACCAACTGTGTTCCACGCTGTGACAGTAAAACAAGCGTGCAAGCCTTGTCGGAACAGGAAGAGGCTCTTCCTCACGGGGAACTATGTGGGGAAAAAGCAGGTCTTCCCTGAATAGGGAGAAGGGCATAATGCCTTATTCCTGTTTCCCTCATTCCCCTTTCAACACAGTTTCTATTGGGAGAAAATGTTTTTCTTCTACTACTTTAGGTCAGAATAATTGGGTGACTGCAAATTAACAAACAAAAGAGAATAACAGGAGAGAACACAAATTTCAGTCCTGTGCATCCGGAAGAGCACTCAGAAGCAGGACGTGCCTCCTACACTGGCAGGTAGATTCGTTACCACGAAGCCACCAGGGAAGCCCTTTATCCTACAGCTTATTTCAAAATGCAGCAGAATCTGGCTTTAACCCCGCAGTTCCACCCAGCACTGCTTTTGCTATGCTCAGAAAAACTAGCTTGATATTAAAAGAGATTTTCAACAGGGTCCTTCTTTGCATTTGATATTTTGTTACCAGTTCCCTCCTGAAGACTCCTCTCTTGTCTCTGAAGATACTAATCTCTTCTGGTTTCTAGCTACCATTCTGGACGTTCTCTTCAATTCTGTTGTGAAGTCTTCTCTTATTCTGATATTCTGTACACTGTTCCCAAGTGTTCTATCCTGCGCCCTTTTCTCTTCTTCTACACGCTTGTATTTAATAATTTCATACATTTCTATAACTTCAGTCCCACCATCTAAGGTGATGAATTTAAGCTAGTTTATCTCCCTTTCAGTTATGTTTCCCGAGCTTCATTCATAAGTAGTTTAATTCAATGCCCCATTCAATATCTCTGGATTTCCTACAAGTACATGAAATCACCAAAATCATAACTACTTGTAGAACAACCATAGATTAAAAAGATCGGAACCTATCAGAAAAGATCTTCTGCAATTGAAGGCATAATGAAGGAACCACAACATGAGTAGGAGGCGTGGGCTCATGATCTAGTGAAGTCCCATACTCCTAACGGGGTGACCCCCACACTGGAGGACACAGTCCAAGTTCCTCCCAAAGCAGAGCTTTGAACTGCACATCAGGGTCCCCAGCCCAGGCATCCCGCAGTGGGAAGAGATACAGCCAGAGCATTTGGCTTCGAAGGCCAGCAGGTCTCATTTGGGGGAGTCCCAAGAACTGGAGGAAATAGAGGTGTCACTCTTAAAGAATGCACACAAAGCCCGACATGCTCTGAGACCCAGGGCAAGAGCAGCACTCTCACCGCAGCCTGAGTCAGACGTCTCGGTGCTGGTCTTGGAGCCGCTCCAGGAAAAACAGGCGCAACCTGGAGCTCTCCCTGGGGACCCAGGCCCCGGCAGCAGGCGTCTGGGAGCTCCTTCCACCACAGCCCCTGGCTCGCAGCCACCTGTGAAAAGCCTCCCTCCAGCTCTTCAGAGCCCAGACCCGGCCCGCCCAGAAGCCTGTAAGCACCAGTGCTGAGACGCCTCAGGCCAAGTGAAAGGTTGTTGCCGACACATGCAATCTACAGAGGCAATGCAGTTCCTATCAAAATAACATCACCGTGATGCCAACACCAGACAAAGGTACCACAGAAGAGAAAGCTGCAGGCCAATATCACTGATACACAAAGATGCAAAAACCCTCAGCAAAATACTAGCAAACTGACTCCAACAATACATTTAAAAAGATCATGCACCTTGATCAAGGGGGATTTGCTCAGGCATGCAAGCATTTTTCAATATCCACAATCAATCAATGTGATACACCACACTAAAAGATTGAAGAAAAGCTGTAGAGAAAGCTTTCGACAAAATTTAACATCCATTTATGATTAAAAGAAAAAGCTCTCTAGAAAGTGGGCACACAGGAACATACCGCAACAAAAATCAAAGTCATATAAGACAAACCACAGCTGACGGCATACTCAGTGGAGAAAACTGCAAGCGTTTCCTCTAAAATCAGGAGCAAGACCAGGAAGGGCACTCCTGCCACTTTTATTCAGCACAGCACTGGAGGCCCTGACCACGGCAGGCAGCGGAGCGTCGCGCGAGCGTGTGGCCTCGGCTCTTTGTCTCGCCGCAACAAAGATCTGCAGCGACGGACGCTAAAGCCCCTCGGCGCGCCACAGCCCTCAGGTCTCGAATGGACCATGCTATAGCTCTTAGACAAATCAGTGCCGCAGCTCAGTGTCACAGCTCTATTTTATTTAGAAGAGAGCAGGAAAATCCATCCTCGAGGCGTGAGGGCACAGTGATCCAAAGACACGAGGAGAAGAGCGCCCCAGTGCGCGGGAGAGAGAGAGAGAGGGAGGGAGAGGGAGAGAGAGGGAGAGAGAGAGGGAGAGAGAGGGAGGGAGAGAGAGCCGGCTCGGCTCCTCTGTTTATGCTCCTCTCGCCCCGGGCCTGTCCTGTGTGCGTCGGGCCGGCCAGGAGTGTTGTTTGCTTTACCTGCGGTCCTCACTCTGGTCCTCGGACCTTCTTTTGTTTCATTTTCACGGGCTTTTCCCTTGCTTGTTTGTAGCCACGGCCATTCTGGACTCTTTTTCCCTGTTCTACCTGACATTCCCCCCTCAAGAGATGGGGGGCCCAGTTCTTTGGGAATAGGGGCGTTGAGGTCTTTCTGGCTACCTCCTGCTGAACTGGGGTGGCGAGGGGCATTGGGCCTCCCCCTTTTGCTGGTCTCAAGCCTCAGAGTCCCTATCGCGGTGCCCATCTAAGGGTGAGTGATATTTTCCGTGGTCGGCTGCAGTTTTACATCTCTGTTGAGCTGGCGCTGCATCTTGTGGCTGGTTGACCCGGGCAGAGACAAAGTAGGCTAGACAATTGACAATGCATGGAATAATCATCAATATAGCATAACAAGGACTAGCAGGGGCCTTAGTCAACTTTAAATTCCCGTCGCCAGGATGGCTCAAGTCCCTCCTGGTTCAGGGATCAGAAGATCTATCTCCTGTCTGTTTTGGAGTACAATCTCTGTCAAGCAGTGTTGGCTCTTGAGAGCTGTCCTGAGAAATCTTATCCCCAGAAACTAGATTTTGGGGGTGTTCACTAGAATGGCACTCATTAGTAGTCCTGAATAGGTATCTGAGACCTCCCAGGGGCTCACGGGTGTGTTGAGTGTCCTCTTCTGTTTTCTCCATGGCTTGACTCGGGAGTAGTGAATCCAGGAGTCGTGTCCTGGTACCTTGCCTGCTGTGGGGGTAGAAAGTATTACAGGGTAGGGGCCCTTCCTTGTGAGCTGGAGTTGAGCCTTTGGGGACCCATCTTCCCAGACTTTAATTAGGACTTGAGTCCCTGGAGCATATAGTGGTGACTCCTTAGACTCTTTTGGGTCCTGGTTCACACCCCACAAGTGTATATCCTGTTGGAATTGACCAATGGCCATGGCATAAGACTGGAGGGTCTGAGCCTCTGGATCTAAGAAGAGGTCACTGACATTAAAAAAAGGTCTCCCATGTAGCACCTCATAAGGACTAAGATGAACCTGCTCCTTAGGGGCAATACGGGTGCAGAGGAGAGCTATTGGTAAAGCCTCCTTCCATCCCAGGGAGGTCTTCTGGGTTATCTTTTCTATCACTGATTTTAAGAATTGGCTGGCTCTTTCTACTTTTCCTGAAGACTGAGGCCTCCAGGCACAATGGAGATAATAAGTGATGCCCAGTGCTTTCGAGACCCCTTGGGTGACCTTAGAAGTAAATGATGTCCCATTGTCACTTTGTAATGACCTGGGCAGACCAAATCTTGGAATGATTTCATGGAGCAGTTTTTTCTACCACCTCCTCAGCCTTCTCAGTCCGGGTGGGAAAGCCTTCAATCCATCCTGTGAATGTATCTATCATGACTAATAGGTATTTATACCCTTGAGAAACTGGCATCTGGGTGAAGTCCATCTGCCAGTCCTCTCCTGGGTAGGTCCCACGTCGTTGGAGGGGCTGGGCCAGCTGGGGTTTTGGAGCTCCTTGGGAGTTGTTTAATTTTGGCAAGTGGGACAAGAGGAGACCACCTGTCTTATAGTTGTTGGGAAGCCTGTTCCTCTGAAGGACCTTTCTAGTAATCTTTGGAGGGCCTTTTCTCCTAAGCGAGTAGTGGCATGTAAGGAGTTAACCAACTTCCATTGGAGGTTCCCAGGCAGAAAAAGGAGTCTCTCCTTTTGGAACCATCCCATATGATCTTGAAAGCCCTCGCTCTTAGCTTTAAGAGTCTCACCTTCAGTATATGAAGGAGTTTCTGGCAAATTAGTCTGTGGAACTAAGGTGGCAACCCCTATGAGGTCATGGTTCTCTAATGCTGCTCTCCTAGCTGCCTGATCAGCTGCTTGGTTCCCTCGTGCCACTTCTGTGCTCCCTTTTTGGTGTCCTTTACAGTGGGAGACTGAAACCTCGGTGGGCAGATGGACTGACTCCAGGAGTCGAAGAATCTGATCACCATATTTGATTGGGGACCCTCGGGTGGTCAAGTGGCCCCTTTCTTTCCAAATAGCCGCATGTGCATGTAGCACCAGAAAGGCATACTTAGAATCAGTGTAAATGGCTACTCTTTTTCCTTTTCCCAGCTCTAAAGCTCGAGTCAGGGCTATGAGCTCAGCTAATTGGGCTGAAGTACCTGGTGGCAGAGGCTTAGCCTCTATGGTCTCAAAACTGGAGACTACTGCATACCCGGCTCTTCTTTTTCCTTCCAAGACAAAGCTGCTCCCATCAGTGTACCAGATTTCCTCAGGATTGGTCAGAGGATCTTCTGACAATCCTTCTCAGGGCTTTGTCCAGTGGTCCAAGGTTTCTAGACAAGAGTGAAAGGGGAGAGAGCCCTTGGGGGTAGGCAGGAGGGTGGCTGGGTTAAGAACCTCACAAGGGGATATAGTGAGGCCTGGATTTTCCATCAGCATTACTTGATATCTGAGGAGTCTTTGGTCAGACATCCATAAATGGCCTCTCCCATTTAGGAGTTGTTTTACTTGGTGGCTGGTAAAGATAGTTTGCCCCCAAGGAGACTTTTAAAGCATCTTCTATCATGACTGCAATAGCTTCAAGATTTCGAAGGCAGGGGGCCAGCCTCGGGTAGTTGGATAGAGCCTCTTGGATAAGTAAGCTACAGGCTGGGGCTCAGATCCCAACCTCTGAGTTAACACTCCAAAGGCTATTCCCTCTCTTTAATGGACATAGAGTTGGAATGCTTTTTCTGGGTCTGGCAACCTCAAAGCAGGTGCCTGAGTTAAGGCCTGTTTTAGTGTAGCCTCTGCCTTCTTTTGAGGAATTCCCCACATCAGTGGGATTGAATCATCTCGTCCCTTTAAGCTTTCATATAAGGGCTGGGCAATTAGACCATAGTTGGGTGTCCAGATTCTGCAATATCCAGTTAGCCCCAGGAAAGCTCGCAATTGTTTTCGGGTCGTGGGGGAGGGCAACTGGAGGATTCCTTGTACCCAATCAGAGGACAGCCTCCTGGACCCGTGTGTAATCTGAACTCCCAGGTAAGTGACCTTTGTCTCGACCATCTGTGCCTTAGCACGGGAGACTTTATATCCTCTTTCTGCCAAGAAGTTTAGAACCTGAATTGCATGTTGTTGGGCATTTTTTTCATCTGGAGAGCAGATTAGTAGGTCATCTACGTATTGTAATATTTTCCCATTAGGTCCCAGGTCCAGATCTAGGAGATCCCGGCTAAAGGCCTGTTCAAACAGGTGGGGGCTATCTCTGAACCCCTGAGGTAATACTGTCCAAGTCATCTGTTGGTGTTTTTCTCCTGGGGCCTCCCACTCAAAAGCAAAAAGATATTGGGATTCTTTAGCCAGTGGTATGCAAAAAAAAAATGCATCTTTGAGATCCAAGACTGTAAACCACTCGGCACTGGGTGGGATTTCTCCCAAGATTACATAGGGATTGGGTACTGTGGGATGGAGGGGGACTACAGCTTCGTTTATGATCCGCAGATCTTGAACCATTCGCCAGGTTCCGTCTTTTTTCTTTGCTGAGAGGATTGGGGTGTTACATGGTGAGCTGGTGGGGACCAATAGCCCACAAGCAAGGAATTTATTTATTAAAGGCTGTAGCCCCTCTCGAGCCTCTCTTTTGAGAGGGTATTGTTTCCGGTTAGGAAACCGAGTGGGATCTCGGAGGACAATGATGACTGGTTCAGCTTGGTGGGCTCGTCCAGGAATCCCCTGGTCCCACACCTGGGGGTTAATTTTGTCTTCCCATAGTTTTGGGTCTCTAGGCTGTAGCCCCTCTCGAGCCTCTCTTTTGAGAGGGTATTGTTTCCGGTTAGGAAATTGAGTGGGATCTCAGAGGACAGTGATGACTGGTTCAGCTTGGTGGGCTCGTCCAGGAATCCCCTGGTCCCACCCCTGGGGGTTAATTTTGTCTTCCCATAGTTTGGGGTCTCTCTCTATTGAAGGTGTACTGGGTTCTTTAGTAGTAACCAGGAGCTGCAGGGCTCTAGGGGCTGAAAAACTTCCCATCACAAGGGTGGTCTCCAGTTTAGTGAGTATATCTCTTCCCAATAAGGGAGTAAGACACTCAGGGACCACCAGAAACTGGTGGGAAAATATTTGTCCATCTCAGCAACAAAGAAGTGCTCGGGTGAATCTTTTAGTAGTTGCTTTTCCTGTAGCACCCAAAATGGTACAGGTTTGGGAGAAGAAGGGTCAGGAGTAGGAGATCAAGACAGAGTAGGTAGCCCCCGTGTCAGCCAAGAAATTCTTGGACCTACCTGCCACATCCAGGTGCACCCTTGGCTCCAGCCCTGTGATGGTTATCTGTCACAGGTGGGCTGGCTGGAATGGGCCGCTTCAGTCCTCTTGAACCATCGTGAGGGAAGGCTTGATGCTTGATCTTGAGTCTCTTGGGTCCCAAGGGCAGAGCGCCACCCAATGTCCCAATTGATGGCATTTGTAGCAAGCCATTTTAGGAGACTTGTCACGGTTTGGACACTCTCTGGCCCAGTGCCCCGCCTGTCTACAGATCAGGCATTTGCCTGGTGCCTTGTCCTTCAAGGGCTCGGGGTTTGCATAAGGGCTTCCCTGGAGGGCGGCCAGCATCTGGGCATGCCTTGTCTCTTTCCTTCTCTCCCTCTTCTGGGCCTTGGCCTCCTTCTCCTAGTCTCTGTTATAAAAGGTATTGGTGGCTTTCTGGACCATCTCATCTAAAGAGGAAGCAGAGCCCTGCTACTGTAGCTGTTGTAACTTTATTCTGATGTCTAATGCACATTAGGACAGGAATTTATCCTTTAAAATCACCTGTCCCTCATAAGAGTCTAAGTCCGGATTGGTAACCTTTTGGAGGGCCTCTTTTAGCCTTTCCAGAAAGGCAACGTGGTTCTCATTGGGCTCCTGAGTTATTGCTGAGACTGTGCACTATCCCACAAGTAATAGGCTTCCTCTGTTTCCATTGGTGGACTTCCTTAGGGGTGAGTCTGAAGCTTATCCTACCCAGTACTGTTGCAATCCAAGAGCCAGGCATCCCCGGGTCAGGGTGCAGATCCCCAGGCAAGCTGAGGCATGACAGCCTTCTGGAGATTGAATCCCCAGGCAGGTTGGCCTCCTGAGAATCAGGTCCCTGGGCAGGTTGAGACATGACAAACTCCTGGGACCCCTGGACTGGCGGATCTCTGAGCAGGTTGAGGGGTGACAACCCTTTGAGGACCAGATCCTTAGGCAGGTCAAGGCAGGTTGACTTCCTGGGGCCACCGGACTGGAGCTGGGCATCCCCAAGGTCTCCAGTGTGACCAGTGCTAGGTAGGAGTCAGTTCCTTTCAGTTCAGTCACTCAGTCGTGTCCGACTCTTTGTGACCCCATGAACTGCAGAATGCCAGGCCTCCTTGTCCATTACCAACTCCTGGAGTCCACCCAAACTCATGTCCATTGAGTCGGTGATGCCATCCAACTATCTCATCCTCTGCCGTCCCCTTCTCCTCCCATCTTCAATCTTTCCCAGCATCAGAGTCTTTTTAAATGACTCAGCTCTTCACATCAGGTGGCCAAAGCATTGGAGTTTCAGCTTCATCAGTCCTTCCAGTGAACACCCAGGACTGATCTCCTGTAGGATGGGCTGGTTGGATCTCCTTGCAGTCCAAGGGACTCTCAAGAGTCTTCTCCAACACCACAGTTCAGAAGCATCAATTCTTCGGTGCTTGGCTTTCTTTATAGTCCACCTGTCACATCCGTACATGACCACAGGAAAAACCATAGTTTTGACTAGATGGATCTTTGTTGACAAAGTAATGTCTCTGCTTTTCAATATGATATCTAAGTTGGTCATAACTTTCCTCCCAAGGAGTAAGCGTCTTTTAATTTAATGGCTGTGGTCACCATCTGCAATGATTTTGGAACCCCCCAAAATAAAGTCAGACACTGTTTCCACTGTTTCCCCATCTATCTCCCATGAAGTGATGGGACCGGATGCCATGATCTTCGTTTTCTGAATATTGAGCTTTAAGCCAACTTTTTCATTCTCCTCTTTCACTTTCATCAAGAGGCTCTTTTGTTCTTCACTTTCTGCCATAAGGGTGGTGTCATCTGCATGTCTGAGGTTATTGGTATTTCTCCCAGCAATCTTGATTCCAGCTTGTGCATCATCCAGTCCGGCATTTCTCATGGTGTACTCTGCATATAAGAGTAGGATTAAGGGGTTGTAATTTTAACTCATTGCCAGTTTGTTAACTGCAGATGGGATTGGACATCATGCTGTAAAGCAGTCCAAGCCTGTGCCCTGAAACTGGGAACCTGCTGAAACAGTCATAAGCCTTATCTTCTTACTGCTCTAAGGATTGTAAGTCACTGATTTCCTCCCCTAGTCCTCCATTAGAATAGGTTAGGGTGTCTCCAATGGTAAACATTTCATTGTCATAGACCCACTTTAGGTAATAAAATAAGTAATGACAAAGGAGCGGGTTATCTGGCCCTGTTAGGGGCATTGCTGCTGCTAAGTCACTTCAGTCATGTTCGACTCTAAGTGTTTTAATAATAGGCTGGGTATAGCAAGTGAAAGTGAAGTCACTCAGTCGTGTCTGACTCTTTGTGACCCCATGGACTGTAGCCTATCAGTCTCCTCCATCCATGAGATTTTCCAGGCAAGAGTGCTGGAGTAGATTGCCATTTCCTTCTCCAGGGGATCTTCCCAATCCAGGAATCGAACCTGGGTTCCCCTCATTGCAGGCAGACGCTTTACTGTTTGAGCCACGAGGGAAGCCCGGGTATAGCAATGTTGTCCACAATGGGGCAGGGTGCTGGTTGTAGGAGTTAGTAAGTGGCTTAAGAACAAATTGGTAAGAGACAACAGACCAGGTGTTCCATAAAAGCGGAGTGGAGGTTTGATCCAGGGGTATGTTTGTAACTTTCAGAGAAGGGTGGTAAGGGTTTGGGCCCAAACGGCCTGCAGGGCTAACTCCCAAAGTGGCAAACATTATCCCTGGAAGCCCAATTGCCTTTGAAGGGATGCCAACTGATGGACTTGTAGCAGGCACCGTGTGTCTGTCGCCCGCCCTAGAGGGTTCACTGAGAGATGCTGATGTTGCACATGTTGTAGGAAACATGGAAGATGAAGGCCTGAATACGGAGAGGGATTGGATATTAAACAGTATTTCCCTGCCAAGGGCCAGCTATTTTCTGGTTGTCTCTCCAGAAGATTATAGAGGCAACATTGAGGGCCTGGATGGGGCTCAGGAAAAGAGCACGAAACAGGAGGGAAGGGGGCAGGGCACAACTTTTGAAAGAATGACATAGCACAAGAGCATAAGTAAACTGATTAAAATCAGTTGGGTCCAAGATGACAAGTCAAATTCATGTAACTCTTAATCCCCAATCTGTAAGCTAAATCACACACTCAGAGGTGGCAGGACAGCTCCAAGGCCCTCCTCGGACAGAGCAGTGGGTGGTTCCCCAATGGTTGGGGTGATCTTCCCACTCATTAGCATATGAAGTCACCCCGCCAGCAAACCCTAGCCAGACCACATTCCACGGCCCAAACTCTTGGCCTCTGCAATGGGCCACGCCCTGCAGAGTGTGCTCCTCTCTGAATCCTGACAAAGCCACCTCTTGCCTATCACTTTGTTGCTCACTGAATTTTTGCAATGAGACATGAGAGCCTGAGCTTCATTAGGTCCTGAAGCCAGGCATCCTGGCTTTCGGCTGGGTTCAAGTCTCGGGAGAGAGAACTGAAGGACAGGAGGAAAAAGCAGTGGGAAAACCATGCCAAGGAATCCCCTTCATAGCCTGCTGGAAAATCTGCTAAATACCTGACGTGTGCTCATAGTTTTCATTGGCCTGATCCTTGGCACAAAGAAGATTAAGGACGGAAGAGCCCCCACCTGGGCTTGGGCAACAGCTTCTGGAGCGCAGCAGAGAGTGCCTTTGGGGACAAAGCGAGGAGCAGCCTCTCCAGAGCCCCTCAGCCGCGCCCACTGCCACTCGCCTGTCCCCAGAGGCTCCAGGAAACAAGAAGGCAGAGACTGTACAGGAATTAAGATTCCGTTAGGCGTGTCCCTCCAGCCTAGGAGCGAGGACCTCTTACCTTAACGGGAGGTCCTCTGGGATCTGAGACTGAGCCGCATGAGCCTTCTGCTGAGTGTGTGTTCTGCTGTCCTGGTTTCCAGCTCCATGGGCTTCTCGTCACTTCCCCTGCGCCGGGATTTATTCTCATTCCACCTCTACCACGGAGTTTCCGCGCCTTGGGCTCCCACTGCGCCGGGCCTCCTCCGTGCGGGGCCTCCTCCCTGCGGGGCCTCCTCCCCGCGGGGCCTCCTCCCTGTGGGCCCCCTCCCTGCGGGGCCTCGCTGAGCTTGTTTCAGCCAGGTTGAACCCCAAGCCAGGCACTGTAGATGTCGGGGGAGGGTAATCTCCTTGGTTCTGTCTCATCTCAACAAAGATTTGAAGCGACGGACGTTAGACCCCTCGGTGCATCACAGCTCTTGGACAGTCTGTGTTATAGTTCTTGGACAGATCAGTTTTACTTAGAAAATAAAGGAAAATATATCCTTGAGGCATGAGGGCATGCCGACCTAAAAGACGCGAAGAGGAGAGAGAGGCTGAGCGCGCAGGCGGGAGGAAGCGAGCCCCGCGGCACCCGGGCTCCTCTCTTTATCCCCCTCCCGGGCCTGCCCATGTAGACTGGGCTAGCCAGGAGTGCGGCCTGCTCTGCCTGGGGCCTCATCCGGTCCTCGGACCTTCCTTTGTTCTGTTCTCCTGCACGTTGCCCTGCCTTGTCTTTCAGCCCCGCCATTCTGGGCTCCTCTTTCCTATGCCTCCTACCTAACAGGAGGAAATAGGCTGCACGTGTCAGGCGTTCTTCATCTCTCTCTTAAGCGGCAGGAGGAAACAAACTAGTGTTATATATTTTCCCCTCTCTATACACATTTAAAAGGAGGTTCCTCTTAAAATTCTATGTTGCCATAATGACACCTGGTTCCTCCTAAACTTAATTTCTCTAAACCTTGAGCTAAGCAATACATTTATCATATGGAAATGTTTGTCTTCAGCTATGTTACTATACTCTGAATTTACCCCAGACCCTGTCTTCAAGTTTTAGTCAGTTCAGTCGCTCAGTCGTGTCCGACTCTTTGCAACCCCATGAATCGCAGCACGCCAGGCCTCCCTGTCCATCACCAACTCCCAGAGTTCACTCAGACTCACGTCCTTCGAGTCAGTGACGCCATCCAGCCATCTCATCCTCGGTCATTCCCTTCTCCTCCTGCCCCCAATCCCTCCCAGCATCAGAGTCTTTTCCAATGAGTCAACTGTTCCCATGAGGTGGCCAAAGTACTGGAGTTTCAGCTTTAGCATCATTCCTTCCAAAGAAATCCCAGGGTTGATCTCCTTCAGAATGGACTAAAGAATACTGAAGTGGCTTGCCATTCCCTTCTCCAGCGGACCACATTCTGTCAGACCTCTCCACCATGACTTGCCCGTCTTGGGTTGCCCCGCAGGCATGGCTTAGTTTCATTGAGTTAGACAAGGCTGTGGTCCTAGTGTGATTAGATTGACTAGTTTTCTGTGAGTACTCAGCTATAAAAAGGAACTCATTTGAGTCAGTTCTAATTAAGTGGATGAAACTATAGCCTATTATAGAGTGAAGTAAGTCAGAGAATGACAAATACCGTATATTAACACACATATATGGAATTTAGAAAGATAATACCGACGATCCTACAGGCAGGGCAGCAAATAAGACACAGACATAAAGAACAGACTTTTGGACTCAGTGGGAGGAGAGGGTGGGATGTTTTGAGAGAAAATAGCGTTGAAACATATACATTCAGTTGAGTCGCTCAGTCACGTCCAACTCTTTGCGACCCCATGGACTGCAGCACGCCAGGCCTCCCTGTCCACCACCAACTCCCAGAGTTTGCTCAAACTCATGTCCATTGAGTTGGTGATGACATCCAACCATCTCATCTTCTGTCCTTCTCCTGCCTTCAGTCTTGCCCAGTATCAGCGTCTTTTCCAATGAGTCGGTTCTTTGCATCAGGTGGCCAAAGTATTGGAGTGTCAGCTTCAGCATCAGGCCTTCCAATGAATATTCAGGACTGATTTCCTTTAGGATGGACTGGTTGGATCTCCTTGCAGTCCAAGGGACTCTCAAGAGTCTTCTCCAACACCACAGTTCAAAAGCATCAGTTTTTCAGCACTCAGCTTTCTTTATAGTCCAACTCTCATATCCATACATGACCACTGGAAAAACCATAGCTTTGACTAGATGGACCTTTGTTGGCAAAGTAAGGTCTCTGCTTTTTGATATGCTGTCTAGGTTGGTCATAGCTTTTCTTCCAAGGAGCAAGCATCTTTTAATTTCATGGCTGCAGTCACCATCTGTAGTGATTTTGGAGCCCAAAACAATAAAGTCACTCTTTCCCCATCTATTTGCCATGAAATGATGGGACTGGATGCCACTATCTTACTTTTCTGATTGTTGAGTTGTAAGCCAACTTTTCCCACTCTCCTCTTTCACTTTCATCAAGAGGTTCTTTAGTTCTTCTTCGCTTTCTGCCATAAGGGTGGTATCATCTGCATATCTGAGGTTATTGATATGCCAGGAGAAACATATACATTACTATATGTAAAATAGATAGCCAGCAGGAATCTGATGTATGACGCAGGAAACCCAAAGCCAGTGCTCTGGGACAACCTAGAGGGACACAGTGGGGAGGGAGGTGGGAGGGGGTACAGGATGGTGGGGACACGTGTATACCTATGGCTGATTTTGATGATGTATGGCAAAACCATCACAATATTGTAAAGTAATTATCCTTCAATTAAGAGAAATAATTAAATTTAAAAAGAGGTGGTCTTTCTCTCCCTCTTTCTCCAACACCCCTGCCTCCCCTCACCCTTTTTCTTCCTTGTTTCTTCTTCTTTAAAACATACGCTGTGGGTATAAATCCTTTACCATTTCTATGCGTTGAACAGTATTTTCTCCTGGCATGTGGATTTCTTTTCACTCTTTTAATGATGTAGAAGCTCTTAACTGTAGCATAGTCAGTCTGATTTATAAATAGTGTAGTACAGTGTCTTATCTCTGGTTTCCAGTTCTTTGATAAAATTCTCCACTTGTAATTTAATTTTTTGAACATATTATCAGGGCCATTTAAAGTTTTATAACTCCATTCTGTGGATTTCCTGTGGGTCTTTTTCTATTGTCTTTTTAAAAATTCTGGTTTTTGGTTACATCTCATTTCCTTAAATGTCTGATTATTTTTGACTGAGTGCCAGATATTTTCACTCAAAATTTGATAGCTGTTTTGATGCTCTATGATACAAACTTTCTCCAGAGCGGATTTATTTTTTCATTTGTTAGATAACTAGCTTTGGGGATGATCACCTTTCACCAGTCTGAAACTGGGATGACTGAAAGCTGATGACTTAAAACTGAGATGACTTTAATCCTTCTGAGGACTGTTTTATTTCCAGTTCACCCTTCCTCCTAGAACATAGCCCTTTGTGGTCTTGATGGCTTGAGATATTTACCAGGGTGCCTTCTCTTAAGCAGTCTGAACTCCCATTTGTGTCCCTTTATGCTCTCTTATGCTTAGCTTTTCAGCCTCTCAGCTGCTGCTTTCACTTTTATAATTGGCAATCATCTCGATGGGAAAAGTATTCTGAAATATCTGTCTCGAGAGTCTTGGCTTCCGTCTTCTTCTGAAATTTGATTCTGAAAATTCTCACTGCCTTGGTAGTTCTTTGATTCATTCAAGCTAAGGTGTTTTTCTTTTCTTTTTTTTTTTTTAATCATTTGTTCAAGCTTTTCTAATTGTTGTCAGCAGGGTTGTTGGTTTGAAACAACTAGGCGGTTATTGTTCCAGAGGAAACTTTTAAAAGTAAAAATCTGATCATGCCTTCTCTCCTCAGAAACTTTTAAAATGTCCTAATTTCTACCCATTCCCACCTTTATTTTTGCATTTTTTTTTCCTAAAGCAGACATACTATTTTACACTTCTATGGCTTTTCTGATATTTTGTCCTCTCCCTGGCGTTCTCTTCTGTCCCTTCGCTGCCTGAAAAACGGTCTCTTTTTACAACCCATGTTCTATTTTCTGTCCTTCCCCAGATTCGCTTCTCTGTTTGGCCTCTTATTTCATACACACTCTTCATGCTACAGGGGCTTCCCAGGCGGCTCAGTGGGAAAGAATCCACCTGCTAATGCAGGAGGCACAAGAGACATGGGTTCAGTCTCTGGGCTGGGAAGATCCCTGGAGGAGGAACTGGCAACCCACTCCAGTATTCTTGTTGGGAAAATCCCATGGACAGAGGAGGCTGGTGGGATACACTCCACGGGGTCTCAAAGAGTCAGACGTGATTGAGCGGCTGAGCGTGCACACACATGTTCTAGCTGTAACTCTCACGCAGCCTTCCATTTGTTCATATGTCTGTCTTCCTCACTGGAATCTGAGTTTTGTTTTCTTTCGGCCCAGGCCACATATGATTCATCGTTTTGTTTCTAAGTGCCTAGTGCAGCATTTAACACCAAAGAGGTATCAAATGAATATTTCTTGGACTGAATTGAATTGGGTGCCAAATTCAAATCTAAGTTTGATTTGGTTCTGAGGTTACCTCCCAGTCTGTTCTGTCTCAGGAGTTGGTAAAGGCTTTATATAGAGATGACCAATTGCAATGTCTCAGGCTTCTTCCTGCTTGGTTGATGGTCTTCTCTTACAGAACTGGTTAATTACTCTTTTTCTTGGCTATTGTGTCTAATGATATCACAGTATAAGTCATAAGTCAGTACCTTATACTAGGCCTGGTATTAACTCTAGTGACCTCTCAGCTCCTGCTAGAATTGTTCAAAGTTTACAAGTTAAAGTAAAGAGTACATAATGTCTGTTTCAAGCCATTTGTTTTTATTGGATCTCCACAGTTCTCCAGAAATACTTTTAACCCATCCGGGTTTTCATTAGAAAATGGACATCTATGTTGAGTGTTACCTCACAAAGTCTTTCCTACTGTGTAGAAGTCATTTACTCTGTGCTTATCCCTCTATACATGGACATCACCAGATGGTCAACACTGAAATCAGATTGATTATATTCTTTGCAGCCAAAGATGGAGAAGCTCTATACAGTCAACAAAAACCAGACCAGGAGCTGACTGTGGCTCAGATCATGAACTCCTTATTACCAAATTCAGAATCAAATTGAAGAAAGTAGGGAAAACTGCTAGACCATTCAGGTATGATCTAAATCAAATCTCTTATGATTATACAGTGGAAGTGAGAAATAGATTTAAGGGCCTAGATCTGATAGATAGAGTGCCTGATGAACTATGGAATGAGGTTTGTGACATTATACAGGAGACAGGGATCAAGATCATCCCCATGGAAAAGAAATGCAAAAAAGCAAAATGGCTGTCTGGGGAGGCCTTACAAATAGCTGTGAAAAGAAGAGAAGCGAAAAGCAAAGGAGAAAAGGAAAGATATAAGCATCTGAATGCAGAGTTCCAGAGAATAGCAAGAAGAGATAAGAAAGCCTTCTTCAGCGATCAATGCAAAGAAATAGAGGCAAAGAACAGAATGGGAAAGACTAGAGATCTCTTCAAGAAAATTAGAGANAGAGGAAAAGAACAGAATAGGAAAGACTAGAGATCTCTTCAAGAAAATTGGAGATAACAAGGGTACATCATGACAAACGCTGGACTGGAAGAAACACAAGCTAGAATCAAGATTGCTGGGAGAAATATCAATAACCTCAGATATGCAGATGATACCACCCTTATGGCAGAAAGTGAAGAGGAACTAAAAAGCCTCTTGGTGAAAGTAAAAGAGGAGAGTGAAAAAGTTGGCTTAAAACTCAACATTCAGAAAACGAAGATCATGGCATCCAGTCCCATCACTCCATGGGAAATAGATGGAGAAACAATGGAAACAGTGTCAGAGTTTATTTTGGGGGGCTCCAAAATCACTGCAGATGTTGATTGCAGCCATGAAATTAAAAGACGCTTACTCCTTGGAAGAAAAGTTATGACCAACCTAGAGAGCATATTCAAAAGCAGAGACCTTACTTTGCCGACTAAGGTCCGTCTAGTCAAGGCTATGGTTTTTCCAGTGGTCGTGTATGGATGTGAGAGTTGGACTGTGAAGAAGGCTGAGCGCTGAAGAATTGATGCTTTTGAACTGTGGTGTTGGAGAAGACTCTTGAGAGTCCCTTGGACTGCAAGGAGATCCAACCAGTCCATTCTGAAGGAGATCAACCCTGGGATTTCTTTGGAAAGAATGATGCTAAAGCTGAAGCTCCAGTACTTTGGCCACCTCATGCGAAGAGTTGACTCATTGGAAAAGACTTTGATGCTGGGAGGGACTGGGGGCAGGAGAAGAAGGGGACGACCAAGGATGAGATGGCTGGATGGCATCACGGACTCGATGGATGTGAATCTGAGTGAACTCCGGGAGTTGGTGATGGACAGGGAAGCCTGGCATGTTGCGATTCATGGGGTTACAAAGAGTCGGACACGACTGAGCGACCGAACTGGACTGAACTGAACTGAAGGGAACATTTCATGCAAAGATGGGCTGGATAAAGTTCTCCAAGTCAGTTCTGCCAAAAGGCTCAGAACTGATTTGACAAACCAGTATTTTATACTCTTACATTGTTGTCCTAATCTATGTTAATGAAGCTATTTGTATGGAAATCTGCCTTTCTTCAAGGTTATGTCAATCGTTTTATGGCCAAGGATGACTCACCTGGTGCCAGTGTTATCTCAAAATGCATGTTGTGGGTGAGGAGCCTGGTGCCATTCTCTGAGTTTTGAGACATTTCCTTTCTCTAATTAGTAGCCTGCTGGTAGCTATATAACATCCACCTAAAGACTAGCAGGGGCCACTCTTCCTGCCTCCTTCTGATGTCTATGTCAGAAGCTTTCTTTTTCTCTTTTATACTTTAATAAAACTTTATCACACAAAAGCTGTGAGTGATCAAGCCTCGTTTCTGGCCCCAGATTGAATTCTTCTCTGGAGTCCAAGAATCCTAGCATCTTTCATGGTTCAGCAACAACCTTTCAACATTAAAGTTTTATTGGAAACTTGACTCCTATATCCTTATGTAATGCCTCTGTTAATCACTGACAATTTTCCTTATTCTGAACTCACCTCTGAAATTAACATAGCTACTCCAGCTTTCTTTTTATTTGTGCTATCAAGGTATGTTTTTTTCTCCATATGGGCTCTCCAGAGATCTCAGCTGGTAAAGAATCCGCCTACAATGCAGGAGACCCCGGTTTGATTCCTGGGTCGGGAAGATCCCCTGGAGAAGAGATAGGCTGCCCACTCCAGTATTCCTGGGCCTCTCTGATGGCTCAGATGGTAAAGAATCTGCCTGCAGTGCGGGAGACCTGGATTTGATCACTGGGTCAGAAAGATCCCATGGAGGAATGTATGGTAACCCACTCCAGTATTCTTGCCTGGAGAATCCCCATGGATAGAGGAGCTTGGCGGGCTACAGTCCATGGTGTTGCAAGAGTCAAACGCGACTGAGCAGCTAAGCACAGTACAGACATCTCTGAATGGGCAAAATATGTGATGAAATTTGTGTTCTACATGAGTGCTCACCAAAGAGTGACTTCTGTAGAGGAATATATTAATAATCAAGTGGATAGGATGACCCATTCTGTGAACATCAGTCAGTCTCTCTGCTCAGCAACCTCTGTCGTCTCTCGATGGGCTGATGCACAAAATGGCCACGGTGGCAGGGATGGAAGTTTTGCACAGGCTCAGCAACATGGGCTCCCATTCTCCAAGGTGACCTGCTATGGCATCTCTGAATGCCCAGCCTGCAGCCACAGAGGCCGACACGGACATGGTGTCCTTTCTGCAGGTGATCAGCCAGCTCTCTGGTGGCAGGGTAGTTACATCAGACCACTCCCATCTGGACATGGGTTTGCCTTCCCTGCGTGCAGCGTTTCTGCCCAAACTGCCTTCCATGAACCTACAAAATGCTTCACCCACCATCACAGGATTTTTATAGCATTGTTTCTGATCTTTGCACTTTACAGCAAATGAAGTGCAATTATGGGCCCATGCTCACCAGTCTTACATGTATGCCAAAACCTTGATCCTGGACTTCCTAGTCTCCAGAACTGTGAGAAAATAAATTTATGTTATTTAAACCACCCAGTTTGTGGTTTTTCATTATGGAAGCCTGAACTGACAAAGCCAACCACTAATTTCCATGAGTGTTATAAACTAACAATTACGTTAAATTATTTTCCTATATTGTATTCAATTATTGAAAAAATTCTCTTCCCACTGAGTTGGAGTGGCATCTTTGTTATAAATCAGGTCACTGTATATGTATAAATCCTCTTTTTTACCCTTTATTTCCTTTGGTATTATGTTTATTTCTGCATCAATATGTCAATTACTATGAATTTACATTAAGACTTAAAATCTGTTAGTGTAAGTCCTCAGGTTTGTTCTTGTTTTTTTCAGATACTTTTGAATTCTAAGTCCTTTGTATTTCCATACTGAAACTAGAATCAGCCTGTCAGTTCCCACCAAGAATAAAAAAACTCCTGAGATTTCTTAAAAACTGGGGTTGGATTGTGTTTGTACGTTATTTGGGGGAAAACTGACATCTTAATAATGTATTTCACAATCATGACAGAGTTCTCCATTTATTTAAATCATTTTGAACTTTTCTCAGCAATGATTTGTAATTTTCTGTATAGAGGTTTTGAACACTTTCATTCCAAAATTAAATGCACCTGGGAAATGATGTGTTACTATGTTAACAGTAACATGAGAATTCACTTACTAAAAGCATTAGTTATTTGTTGCTATATGCTGGGAGCCAGCGTGAGGAACTCTGCCCATGGCAAACGTCATAAGGAAGGAGGCTTTGGCATACGAAAAGGCGGGATCGAGCCTCAGAAAACCCCCTGTTCGCGAGCATCTACCCCTAAAACCAGAGTCTGTTTTATGCTCTCACCTACACCTCTGACTTTACGGGGGGAACTTCCCCATCATTATTTCTTTCGGAGAAGGAGTTAACTTGCAGCTCCAGTTAATAAAAATTCCTGGGCGTGACAAGAGTGTTTCAACTTACAAACTCCTCTGAAGGTTCTCTAGCCTGCCTGATCAGGTTCGTCCAGCCACATGTGATTGTTTACAGCCTCCCAACCATGAGAGGCACGAGATGCTTTAAAACTTTCTAAATACAGACTCTTTTGAGAAGTTAGAAGATCATTAGTATAGTATAGTGTGTTGGTTAGGAATTATATTGGTGAAGGGTTTTTCATTTTTGTGCCAATAATTACTGCTAATTCCCTGCCCTGGGTGTGACAAGGGTGTCTCAGGTCAAACCTCTCTGCTGACAGACTAGCTTGTGTGACAATCTCTCAACCATAAACTGCACAGAGAGTTTGGAGTATTTTGAAAGTCTTAATTAGCATAGGGCTTTTCTCATTGTTGAGTCAATGATTGCCGCCAGGCCTCCATATCCTTAGGCACCTGGGAATATATTAATCAATGTATTTGGAATATAGAAAAGGAAATATAGTAGTTCTTGATGTTAGCAATACTAGACTTTTTGAGTTAATGAATTTTCTCTTTTGTTATAGATCACTGTACTTTGCTATAAATCACTGTATCCTTGCTAGATAAAAATGTAACTTTATCACTATCTTAAGACTAAATAGATCTTAAGGGGAATACTGGTGAAGGGTTTTCATTTGTTGAGCCAATATTTGTTGCTAAATCTCCATATTCCCTAACCTTATTATGAATATAACTAGCATATAGGAAAAATAAGTATTAACCTTTAAGATTAATCATGTTAAAACTTAAGCTAAGTAAATTCCTTTCTTGATTGTAACCCACTACACCCTCATCCTATAGGAATGCAACTTTATTTGGAGGGTGGCGCCTGATTTAAGAAAAAATCACCCCTGGAAAAAATAAGTTTTCTGGTTGACTGACCATTTTCAGAAAGGGCCATAAAATGTCAGCAGGTCTCATGGCCAGAAGATGATGTAAAACCCATAAGACCTTTGTATAATTTTATATGAAGCACCTGATTGTGACAAGGGTCAGGTCTGCTGACCCCCGTGTGACTCTGTATTCATCCCTATGTATAACAAAAAGTATATAAGCAAACCTGAAAAATAAAGAAATCAGATCAGTTTCTGGAAAGATTGATTCCCCCGTGTCGTTTCTTTCTTGCTCCCCGTTTTCCTGGCTGAATTCCCATCTGGAATGTGGGTACTCAACAAGCCTGCTAACTTTGCCTGGGCTTCTAAGATCGGACCCGGGAGGCCTCAGTGCTTCCTCTCCTTCGGGAGAACGGAAAGACGCCTGTGGCCTACATAGGTGGTGATTGGTATTCCACGTAAACCAAGTTATTCAGCCTCTTTTTCTCCACTAATTTTCCTACTACACTATCCGTTTCTAATCTCTCTATATATCTGTAATTAAATGTTTTTTCCTAGGACGCCTACTCCGTCTCCCCTTCGAATTACCCCGGATCCACTGGGGCTGGACCCAGGCAGCTATATGTTGTTTTGAGGCTTCAAGTATCCACAGGTAATACCAATTAATCATGTGAAATAATTATTAAAAATAATTAAACATATGGTTTGTAACAAAGGTCAAGAAGAGTCAATTATTTTGTTTTTTTCTAAACCTCTTTTGTAAAGCTAAGGTAAGAAATTATTAGTGGTAAACAGATGATTTCATCCTATTCAGAAATGAAACAAGCATACACACATGCACAGAGGCATGTATGTGCATGCACAGCACACACAACAATCCTTAGAAATTCAGAAATAATTTCTAGCAAAATTAATACAGGTCTAAATTTACCAGCCCAATTTTGAGAATTAATATGTCTCAATCAGTGCAGTAAGGCATATATTGTAATTGGCAGAAGGCTGCTTTAGGAGTTACTAGTTTTCAGGACAAGGTGAATAAAAGTCAACCTTATCACAGTAAAACAAAAAACGCAATGTGAAGGAAAGCAACCTAATCATATGCTTTTTCTTTTGGCCCATTAGATGTAGATTATGCAAATAGGATGAGAAAAAACTAATTCTTCCAAGTTAAAATAATAATAATGTTTATTATTACATTGCCAGCCAATAGTCTAAACACTTAATATGCATTGACAATATGCAATTAATTGTATATACAATTTTCACAGCAACTACACTTGTTACTATCAGTTCTACTTTGCAGTGCTAGACATAGGATTGGAACTAAGAAGTGGGCTCCAGAGACTACACTCTGAAATGAGTGCTGTACCCAAAATATTTAACTTAAAAAACTAAAATCAACTCAAGAAAAATAATATATGCATCTCATTTTTTTCTTGCAACCAGCTTTTTATAGTTTTTTTCCCCTTCCATTCTCAATTTACACACATCTTTGCACAAATCCTCTGAGGTATTTAATCAAACATATTGTATATTTAAATAAAATACCATCTCCAAAATTTTGCCTTATATTGATATTCACTGTTAATCTCTCCCCTTCAAAATGTTCTGAAGCACTTACAGACACTGTGTTATAGCTCTTACATGGTCTTTCAGAACTATATCCTTAGTTACAAAGAAAAATTCCGTTCATTTTCTACTAAAAATCAACATTATCTTTAGGGATAGTATGGCAGAGTTCAGCTTACTAAACAAGACAACTTCAGACAAGAAGGAAATCCATTTAGAAAGGAATGGTTTGCATTGCTCTTTTGATGATTACAAGAATAGAAGACAAAAAACATACAAAGTTTCTATCTTAGGCTTTTTCTTTCTTGATGATAAACAGACATACTGTACTTTTTGAAGTCTCTATTAAAAATGAACTTTCGAATTGTTCTTGTCAATGAAATTACTCAAGTCACAGCTATATTCCTTCATGCATCCAGGGAGCTAAAAAGGTGGGCAAAATATAGAAACATGAGCAAGTAAGAGATCTATTTGGTAAGTATTTCATAAGGACAAATACATCTGGATTTGTTGCCAATGAGCACCAAATCTCAGGCATCTCAGCACCAAAGACTCACAAGATCAAAGATAAGAGGAAGTTGTGTCATACAACAAAAGCATGGGCTAAGATACTCATTACCTGACTCCAACTTTGTTATTATCTCCCTCCCACACCCTTCACAACCCCAAGCCACAGGGCAAGGAACAAGAGAAATACCCAGCAGGAGCCGGGCTTGGCCAGCATTTCTGTGCTTACACTATGAGGACTATCAGCGTGGCTCTCAGTGAGCCAGTCCTCCCCCAGCTGTAGCAAAAGCCAGCACATAACAGTGCCGGCTGTGGCAAGGAGCACTGACTGTTATGGGCTAAACTGTGTTCCCCCAAAATTCATATGCCGAAGTCCTCAGTTACCTAAGAATGTGATTGTACTTGGATATAAGGTCTTAAAAGTGGTAATTAAGTAAGCCAAGGAGAGATGAGTCAGAACAAACTAACCTTGTTCACATTTTGACCGCAGATTTCTAGTCCCCAGAATTGTGAGGAAAAAAAAATTTACTGTTTCAACGATCCAATCTGTGATACTTCGATGTGGCAACCCTAGCAAACAAATATACTGGTGTTGGTGTAAAGAGAACCTGTGCTACATTAAATCCGAGGAAAAGAAGATTTTAAATAGAAAGTGGCTCCAAAATTCAGAAGAAAAATATTAAGCAAAGTAAGTATAAGATCAGCAACACTCCAGTGCAGTAAGACCATCAGGAAAGTTCCTAGGGCAAGGTCATGCACTAGAGTGCAGGCAATTATCTGTTTTCCTAGAAAAGATGAGGGAACAGAAAAGCAGACCAATATCCATCTCCCTAGACTTAGCTCACAGAATTGAATCCCTTTTACCCTTTAAACTGTACCGACGAACACAACAGTATATGCTGGTGTATAGCCTATGATTAAAACTTGCAATTCTAATTCATAATGCTTAATTTACTTCTTGAGAAACCTATAGGCAGGTCAGGAAGCACTGGACATGGAATAACACACTGGTTCCAAATAGGAAAAGGAGTACGTCAAGGCTGTATATTGTCACCCTGCTTATTTAACTTATAT
Source organism: Cephalophus harveyi (assembly GCA_006410635.1). Taxonomy (NCBI): domain Eukaryota; kingdom Metazoa; phylum Chordata; class Mammalia; order Artiodactyla; family Bovidae; genus Cephalophus; species Cephalophus harveyi. The sequence continues at coordinate 1,388,985 of SJYT01008979.1, forward strand.
GCAGAGCACATCATGAGAAACGCTGGGCTGGAAGAAGCACAAGCTGGAATCAAGGTTGCTGGGAGAAATATCAATAACTTCAGATATGCAGATGACACCACCCTTATGGCAGAAAGTGAAGAGAAACTAAAAAGCCTCTAACCTCAGGTGAAGAGCTGACTCATTGGAAAAGACTCTGATGCTGGGAGGGATTGGGGGCAGGAGGAGAAGGGGATGACCAAGGATGAGATGGCTGGATGGCATCACAGACTCAATGGACGTGAGTTTGAGTGAACTCCGGGAGATGGTGATGAGCAGGGAGGCCTGGCGTGCTGTGGTTCATGGGGTCGCAAAGAGTCAGACACGACTGAGCGACTGAACTGAACTGAATCATTTAACATTTAAAAGCACATATACTTGACTGGCATTCAACAGATTTGGATGCTGAGTCTTAAATCTTCACCCAAAAGCTGGCTGTCCCTGTTTATTTATTTTCACTTCAGTTCAGTTCAGTCACTCAGTCATGTCCGACTCTTTGTGACCCCATGAACCACAGCACACCAGGCCTCCCTGTCCATCACCAACTCCCGGAGCTTGCTCAAACTCATGTCCATCCAGTCAGTGATGCCATCCAGCCATCTCATCCTCTGTCAATCCCTTCTCCTCCCACCTTCAATCTTTCCCAGAATCAGGGTCTTTTCAGGTGAGTCAGTTCTTCACATCAGGAGGCCAAAGTATTGGAGTTTTGGCTTCAGCATCAGCTTCATTATTCATTTTAGTTGTTCAAGATTCCCTTGTTGCCTTTTCATACTGTTCACAGGGTTCTCACAGCAAGAATACAGCATCACCATCTCAATGTACCTGAATTTGAGCAAACTCCAAGAGATCGTGGAAGACGGAGGAGCCTGGTGTGCTGCAGTCCTTGGGGTCACAGAGAGTCAACTGAACAGCAACAGCTGCTACTAAGGCTCCCTTAGCAGAGATCAACGCAGGGTCTCTACTGCTCTCTCCTCCTTAAGGTGAAGTCACTCAGTCGTGTCCGACTCTTTGCGACCCCGTGGACTGTAACCCACTAGGCTTCTCTGTCCATGGGATTCTCCAGGCAGGAATACTGGAGTGGATTGCCATTTCCTTCTCCAGGGGATCTTCCCGACCCAGGGATCGAACCCGGGTCTCCCGCATTGGAGGCAGACGCTTTAACCTCTAAGCCACCAGGGAATGTCAGCACTTTTAGATTCCTGTCTCCAGGGGCCACAGGACTGGAAAAGGTCAGTTTTCATTCCAATCCCAAAGAAAGGCAATGCCAAAGAATGCTCAAACTACCACAAAATTGCACTCATTTCACACTCTAGCAAGGTAATGCTAAAAATTCTACAAGCCAAGACTTCAACAGTGCATGCGCCATGAACTTCCAGATGTTCAAGTTGGATTTAGGAAAGGCAGAGGAACCAGAGACCAAATTGCCAACATCTGGTGGGTCATCGGAAAAGCAAGAGAGTTCCAGAAAAACATCTACTTCTGCTTTATTGACTATGCCAAAGTCTTTGATTGTGTGGATCACAACACTGTGGAAAATTCTTAGAGATGGGAATACCAGACCAGCTGACTTGCCTCTTGAGAAATCTGTATGCACGTCAGGAAGCAACAGTTAGAACTGGACATGGAACAACAGATTGGTTCCAAATAGGAAAAGGAGTATGTCAAGGCTGTATATTGTCACCCTGCTTATTTAACTTCTATGCAGAGTACATCATGAGAAACGCTGGGCTGGATGAAGCACAGGCTAGAATCAATATTGCCGGGAGAAATATCAATAACCTCGGATACGCAGATGACACCTTCCTTATGGAAAAAAGGGAAGAAACACTAAACAGCCTCTTGATGAAAGTGAAAGAAGGGAGTGAAAGCTGCTTTATAATTCAACATTCAGAAAACTAAGACCATGACATCTGGTCCTATCACTTTATGGCAAATTGATGGGAAAACAATGGAAACAGTGACAGACTTTATTTATGTGGGCTCCAAAATCACTGCAGATGGTGACTGCAGCCATGAAATATAAAGATGCTTGCTCCTTGGAAGAAAAGCTATGACAAACCTAGATAGCATGCTAGAAACCAGAGTCATTATTTTGCCAACATAGGTCCATCTAGTCAAACGTATGGTTCTTCCAGCAGTTGTGTATGGATGTGAGAGTTGGAAAGCTGAGTGCTGAAGAAATGATGCTTTTGAACTATGGTGTTGGAGAAGATTCTTGAGAGTCCCTTGAACTGCAAGGAGATCCAACCTGTCCATCCTAAAGGAGATCAGTTCTGAGTGTTCATTGGAAGGACTGATGCTGAAGCTGAATCTCCAATACTTTGGCCACCTGATGCAAAGAACTGACTCATTTGAAAAGATCCTGATGCTGGGAAAGATAGAAGGCAGGAGGAGAAGGGGACACCAGAGGATGAGATGGTTGGATGGCATCACCGACTCGATGGACATGAGTTTGAGCAAGCTCCATAGTTGGTGGTGGTCAGGGAAGCCTGGCATGCTGTGGTTCATAGGGTCGCAAAGAGTTGGACACGACTGAGCAATTGAACTGAACTGAACTCCAGTTACAGCTTTCGTTGTTGTTGTTCAGAGCTCATTCGTGTCCAACTCTTTGTGACACAATGGACTGCAGAAGGCCAGGTTTCCTTGTCCTTGACCATCTCCTGGAGCTTGCTGAAACTCATGTCTATTGAGTCGGTGATGCCATCCAGCCATCTCATCCTCTGGCACCCCCTTCTCCTCCTGCCTTCTATCTTTTCCAACATCAGGGTCCTTTGCAATGAGTCAACTCTTCCCATCAGGTGGCCAAATTATTGGAGTTTCAGCTTCAGCATCAGTCCTCCCAATGTTTATTCAGAGTTGATCTCCTTAAGGATGGACTGGTTGCATCTCCTTGCAGTCCAAGGAACTCTCAAGAGTCTTCTTTGACACCATAGTTTGAAAGCATCAATTATTCAGTGCTCAGTCTTCTTTATGGTCTGCCTCTCACATCCATACATGACCAGTGGAAAAACCATAGCTTAGACCATATGGATCTTTGTCAGCAATGTAATATCTCTGCTTTTTAATACAGTCTAGGTTGGTCATAGCTTTTCTTCCAAGGAGCAAGCATCTTTTAATTTCATGGCTGTGTCACTATCCTCAGTGATTTTAGAGTCCAAGAACATAGTCTTCTATTGTTTCTCCATCTATATGCCATGAAGTGATGGGACCAGATACCATGACCTTCATTTTTTGAATGTTGAGTTTTAAGCCACCTTTTTCACTCTCCTTTTTCACTTTCATCAAGAGGCTCTTTAGTTTCTCTCCCCTTTCTGCCATAAGTGTGATGACATCTGCCTATCTGACAATGTTGATATTTTCCAGCAATCTTGATTCCAGCTTGTGATTCATCCAGCCCAATATTTCACATGATGTATTCTGCACAGAATTTAAATAAACAAGGCAACCATATACAGCCTTGATATACTCCTTTCCCAATTTGAACCAGTTTGTTTTTCCATATCCAGTTCTAACTGTTGCTTCTTGACCAGCACACAGGTTTCTCAGGAGGCAGGTAAGGTGGTCTGGTACTCCCATCTCTTGAAGAATTTTACACAGTTTCTTTTGATCCACACATTCAAAAGTTTAGCATAGTCAATGAAGCAGAACTAGATGTTTTTCTGGAATTCTCTTGCTTCTTCTATGATCCAAATGATGTTGGCAATTTGATCTCTGGTTCCTTTGCCTTTTGTACATCCAGCTTGTACACCTGGAAATTCTTGGCTCTCTATTACTCTTCAATACTATTGAAGCCTAGCTTCAAGGATTTTGAGCATGACCTTGCTAGCGTGTGAAATGAGTGCAATTGTGCGGTAGTTGGAGCATTCTTTGGCATTGCCTTTCTTTGGGATTGGAATGAAAACTGACCTTTTTCAGTCCTCTAGCCATTGCTGAGTTTTCCAAATTTGCTGGCATACTGAGTGCAGCACTTTAAGAGTATCATCTTTTAGGATTTGAAATAGCTCAGCTGGAATTCCATCACCTCCACTAGTTTTTATCATAGCTTTGCTTCCTAAGGCCCACTTGACTTCACATTTCAGGTTGTTGGTTCTAGGTGAGTGGTCACATGATTGTTTAATTCAACAAACATTAATTATCTTCACTGCTTTGCTAATGTTTTGATAGCGTAGAAGCAGAAATGTATGCACAAGCATAAGTACACCCACACAAACCAACATACTTCATGACTGCAAAGCCCCAGGGAAAATCAGTTACATTTACAGGTATGTAGAGATTCCTACTGAAGACACCCGGGTCAAGGACACCACCTAGGTGTGTCCCTTTCTCACCTTTCAGAAGTCACCCTCTTCCTTGTTATTTCTGGCTGAGCTGACAAAACAAAGAAACGTTCTTGCTCACCCAAGCTACCCTGTTATTCAAGGATTCTCAACACTTTCTTTAAAACTGAATTGAGCTGAAACAAATCCTTGCTCACATTAATGTGATTGGAATTAACTTAAATCATCTATCAATGAAGTTGAAGTTTAGCTTTTGTTTAGGTTTAGTATCTTTTCCTCAGGTTTCTCTGCTTAACCTATAATTGTCATTTCATCCTTTCACTTTTTATTATGCAAACAAATTTGTCATATTGAGTTGAGGTTTTCCTTGAAGCAATTTTTTTATACACCTGGGATGTATTTCCTCAAAGGATTTTCATTTCAGAGTGTTGAAATTAAATGTACTGGACTCGATCCCTGGGTTGGGAAGATCCCCTGGAGAAGGAAATGGTAACCCACTCCAGTATTCGTGCCTAGAGAATCCCATGGACAGAGAAGCCTGGTAGGCTACAGTCCACGGGGTCGCAAAGAGTCGGACACGACTGAGCGACTTCACTTTCACTTTCACTTTCACCTAGCTAGTCAACTGCTACTTAAGACTTGTAACCAAATAGGAATATGAATACATGTCACTCATCTATTATTCATTCAACGAACATTTAATGAGCACCCCTACTATTCACCAAGTCCTGGGCTAATATTTAGGGATTCAACAGTTTGCTATAGACATATGTCAGCCTTCATGGAGTTTAGAGTATTGCTAAAAATATGGAAAGTAAGTAAAAAAATTATAGTAAGTGTGGAATTAATAGAAACAAAAGTTAAATCCACAAAACCAAGTATAATGTTCATTACAAAGCTAGTTTTAAAGTATCCAAAAATAAAACATGCTAACAAGTTCAACAAGCTAAATGAAAGAATTAAATAACATTTGATGTATCTAAGCTGTGACATACTCTGCATCCAATAAAAACAATGGGATTAATCTATATGTCCTGACTAGAAAAGATATTCTTAGCATGTGCATATATTCAAGTTGAGATCCAATATAATCATATAATAATGGTTGCATTATCTCTATCCGGCTATGTATCAGGATGAATTTGGAGGTAGTGAAAACATATAAATCATTGAGCATAATTCATGATTTGACTGAACTGATAGAAGCCATGAAATACATGGTCCAGTGACTAGAAAAGTGTAACTGGAGAAGCCAGCTATCTTATGACATTATTCCTCCCCAAGACTGATGATGTCAGTAAGATTAAGAGGTGTTTTTGTGTATACATACTCTCAAATGCTTAAATTGGGCAACAGCCCCTATGATTATATTTCAATTGAGAAAAATTTATAGAGAGTGAAAAGCACAGACGATAATCATACAGTTCAGTGAGTTTTAACAAATATATTCACCTAAGGACTGAACATCACAGTCAAGGTATGGAACGTTTTCTGCACTCTGGACATTTCCATCATGCCCGCTTCTAATCAAGTTCCTCAACTTATGACACTATAATAGCAACCCGTGTACTATACTCCAACCAGAGGGCTTGTCTACAAGCATTATGTAAGTGGATCCACTCAATTTGCCCCCTTTTGTGTCTAATTATTTCCCTCAGCATAGCATTTTTGTCATTCAGATTGTGTATATGAGTAGTTCAATTCCTTTTATTGCTGAGGAATATTCTATTACAACCAGTATTCTACAACTAGCTTATTCATTCTCCAAACAAGGGATATCTGAATAAAGTTGCTATGATATTTTTGTAAACATAATATATATAAATACACATATTTTATTTATAGCCTTTGATGGTATGTATCACAACAAACTGTGGAATATTCTTAATGAGATGGGAATACTAGTCCACATTACTTGCTTCCTGAGAAACCTATATGCGGGACAGGAAGCAACAGTTAGAACTTAGAACAACAGACTGGTTCAAAATTGGGAAAGGAGTGAATCAAGGCTGTGTGTTTGTCACCCCGCTTATTTGACTTATATGCAGAGCACATCATGAGAAACGCTGGGCTCGATGAAGCACAAGCTGGAGTCAAGACTGCTGGTAGAAATAGCAACAATTTCAGATATGCAGATGATAGCACTTTAATGGCAGAAAGTGAAGAAGAACTAAAGAGCCTCTTGATGTAGGTGAAAGAGGAGAGTGAAAAAGTTTGCTTAAAACTCAACATTCAGAAAACTAAGATTATGGCATCCAGTCCTATCACTTCATGGCAAATAGATGGGGAAGATGTGGAAATAATGTCAGATTTCATTTTCTTGAGCTCCAAAATCAATGCAAATGGTGACTGCAGCCACAAAACTATAAGATACTTGCTCCTTGGAAGAATAGCTATGACAAACCTCGACAGTGAGACATCACCTTACTGACAAAGGTCTGTATAGTCAAAGCTATGGTTTTTCCAATAGTCATGTATGAATGTGAGAGTTGGACTATAAAAAAGGTTGAGAATTGATGCTTTTGAACTGTGGTGTTGGAGAAGACTCTGAGAGTCCCTTGGACTGCAAGGAGATCCAACCAGTCCATCCTAAAGGAGATAAACTGTGAATATTCATTGGAAGGACAGGTGGTGAAGTTGAAGTTCCAGTACTTTGGCCACCTGATGTGAAAAGCTGACTCATTGGAAAAGACCCTGATCCTGGGAAAGATTGAAGGCTGGAGGAGAAGCGGGCAACAGAGGATGAGATGGTTGGATGGCATCACTGATTCAATGGAGATGAATTATAGCAAACTCCAGGAGATAGTGAAGGGCAGGGAAGCCTGGTGTGCTGTAGTTCATGGGGTTGCAAAGAGCTGGACAGGACTTAACGACTCAACAACAACATATCAGATACCTAGAAAAAACTGCTTGGTTTCAGTGATACAAAAATTCCAGGGATCCATATCCTTAACAGCATTTGGTTCAGTCAAATTTTCCGTTTTTTTTTTTTTTTTTTTAAATAAAGCCATTCTTGTCAATGTGCAGTGACATCTCGTAGTTCTAATTTTCATATCCCCAGTGACTACTGAGAATCTTTTCAAGTATTTATTGGTTTTTCAAATATTATATTTTATGAAGTGTCTGCTCAAAACCTCTGTTCATTTTCAAGCTGAGCTGCTGATTACTTTTAAGTCACAAGAAATGTTTATATAGTTTGGATATAAGGCCTTCATCAAATATATGTATTATGAATCCTTTCTGCCAGGATTTTTCATATCCTTAAGAGTGTCTTTTGATATGGAAAAGTTTCTCAATTGAAGAAGTCCAATTTTATCCATTTATCTTTACTGTTTTTTGACCACTCCAAAGTTGTGAAAACATTCTCTTATCTCTCCTAGAACTTCTACACTTTGGCTTTCACATTAAGTCTATGATGCCTCAAAAATAGATTTTAATATATGGTATAAGGTAGAGGTCAAGATTAATTTTAAAAATAATTTTAACAACTTTAACCAGTTTTGCCAGATATCCTTTTCTGGATAATTTAATTCTAAAAAGATATCCTTTCTGCATTGAATTGCATTGGCATCTCTGCCAAAAGTTAATTAACTCTATATATTGAGATTCTGAACTCTATTCCATTGATCTCATTTCCTATATTTATGCCAAAATTACACTATCTTGGTTACTGAAACTTCACAGTAACTCTTGATTTTAGATATTGTGAGTCCTCAAAATTTCTCATTTCTTTGCAAGATCAATTTGGCTGGTCTAGTTCTTATGCATATCCATATACGTTTTAAAAATAGCTTGCCAACTTTCACACAAAAAAACCTGATTAATGAGATTTCAATCAGGATTGTGTTCAGTTGATTGCTAAATTTTGAAGAACTGACATCTTAATAAATTTGAGTCTTCTTTTCTATGAACATGATGTATCTTTCCCTTTACTTAGAACCACTTTCATTTATCTCCATAATGTTTTATAATTTTCAGTTTAGTGGAGTTGGATTTTGTTGTCATTGTTCTTGAATTCATCCCTAAGTATTTTAAGTTTTCAGGTAGTACAGGGCTCTGATCCTTGAGAGAAGCACACAATCCAGCTTCATGTTTGCCCTAGTTTTCTGTCTAAGGACCCTTTTTAGACAGGAGTTTAGAGAGAGAGAAACCTCTGTAAATGGTACTTTTAAACAGCATTTAAACATTTCAAAAAATTTCTTCTATTACTGCTCTACATAAAATATTTCTTTGTTCTCTGGCCTATTTTAAGATTTTCTCTTTATCTTTGATTTTCAGTAGTTTGTCTATAATGACCACACGTGATTTTCTATGCGTCTATTCTTATTAAGATTTGCTGAGCTCCTAAGGATTTTTAAGTTGGTATTAATTGACGTATTTGAGAACTTTGGGTGTCACTGATAGCTCAGGCAGTAAAGAACCTGCTGGCAATGCAGGTGACCTGAGTTCGATCCCTGGGTCAGGAAGATCCCTGGAGAAAGGTATGGCAACCCACTCCAGTATTCTTGCCTGGAGAATTCCATGGACTCGAGGATCCTGGCAGGCTAAGTCCATGTGGTCGCAAAGAGTCAGACATGACTAGGCGACTAACATTTGAGAACTTTGGGCCCATTATTTTGACAGTATTTTTGGCCTTATTTTCTGTATCTTCTTATGGAACTAAAATTACACCACTATAAATTGCTTGATATTTTCCCACAGGTCATTCAGTTCAGTTCAGTTCAGTTGCTCAGTCGTGTCCGACTCTTTGCAACCCCATGAATCACAGCACGCCAGGCCTCCCTGTCCATCACCAACTCCCGGAGTTCACTCAAACTCATGTCCATCGAGTCGGTGATGTCATCCAGCCATCTCATCCTCTGTTGACCCCTTCTCCTCCTGCCCCCAATCCCTCCCAGCATCAGGGTCTTTTCCAATGAGTCAACTCTTCGCATGAGGTGGCCAAAGTATTGGAGTTTCAGCTTCACCATCAGTCCTTCCAATGAACACCCAGGACTGATCTCCTTTAGGATGCACTGGTTGGATCTCCTTGCAGTCCAAGGGACTCTCAAGAGTCTTCTCCAACACCACAGTTCAAAAGCATCAGTTATCAAAGGCTCTGGCGTAGTCAATAAAGCAGAAAGAGATGTTTTCCTGGAACTCTCTTGCTTTTTCGATGATCCAGTGGATGTTGGCAATTTGATATCTGGTTCCTCTGCCTTTTCTAAAACCAACTTGAACATCAGGAAGTTCACGGTTCACATATTGCAGAAGCCTGGCTTGGAGAAATTTGAGCATTACTTTACTAGTGTGTGAGATGAGTGCAATTGTGTGGTCGTTTGAGCATTCTTTGGCATTGCCTTTCTTTGGGATTGGAATGAAAACTGACACCGGCTGTGATGGACCGCACAAAAGTGCAGCCGAAAGGAGTTACCCCACTTTCAAGGTCAGGGAAGGCGGCCGAGAGGAGCTACCACATGTCCAAGGAGTGGCGGCTGTGTGGGCGCAGGGGGGCTGAGAGGAGCTACTCCACGTTCAAGGTCAGAAGGGATGGCCATGAAGAGATACCCCTCGTCCAAGGCAAGGAGCAGCAACTGCACTTTGCTGGAGCAGCTGTGAAGAGATAGCCCACAAGTCATTAGGGGTCTGTTAATTTCTTTCTCTTTTCTCTTTGGGTTAATTTCTATTGACCTATCTTAAGGTTCACTGATCCTTACTTCTGTAGCACATAATCTTTCTTTAAGTCTATCCAGTGAATTTTTTATTTTACATTTATTTTTTATTTCTATAATTTTTATTCAGTTCTTTTTATTGTTTGAATTTCTGTATTAGAATTCTACAATTTAATGCATTTTTTTCTATACCATCCTTTAAATTCTTGAAAAGATTAATATCAGTTCAGTTCAGTCACTCAGTCGTGTCCGACTCTTTGTGACCCCATGAATCGCAGCACGCTAGGCCTCCCTGTTCATCACCATCTCTCGGAGTTCACTCAGACTCACATCCATCGAGTCAGTGATGCCATCCAGCCATCTCATCCTCGGACCTCCCCTTCTCCTCCTGCCCCCAATCCCTCCCAGCATCAGAGTCTTTTCCAATGAGTCAACTCTTCGCATGAGGTGGCCAAAGTACTGGAGTTTCAGCTTTAGCATCATTCCTTCCAAAGAAATCCCAGGGCTGATCTCCTTCAGAATGGACTGGTTGGATCTCCTTGCAGTCCAGAAGACTCTCAAGAGTCTTCTCCAACACCACAGTTCAAAAGCATCAATTCTTCCGCACTCAGCCTTCTTCACAGTCCAACTCTCACATCCATACATGACTGCTGGAAAAACCATAGCCTTGACTAGACGGACCTTAGTCAGCAAAGTAATGTCTGTGCTTTTGAAAATGCTATCTAGGTTGGTCATAACTTTTCTTCGAAGGAGTAAGCGTCTTTTAGTTCATGACAAAAAGTCTGAAGGAAAAAAAAACCACAAAGACTTTTGGAACTTGTCTCTTCAGAGTTCCCTTTTAGGAGAAATACTATGCTGCATCAGCTGGCTGAACTCCAGTCTTCGCCACCTCATTTCAGTGGCACCATCATCCTCTAGTTTGACTTCTATCTCTTCAAATTCTGGTCTGGAAAGTACCTTCAGGCAAAAAGCTGAAGGAATGTGGGGCTCACCTTCTGTGTTACACCTTTCTTAAGGAAGGATCACAGTCCTGCATGGTCTAAAAAGAGTTACCACATAAACTTCACCCAGGTTTAGAGTTGTATATGGTGAGAGGGTTAAGTTCAACAGCAGCTATTCCAACATATTTAGAAACAGTGACTTCTTAGGATTTTCTGTTTAAAGGTCATATCATGTAAAATGTAAGAGATGGTATAAACATTCTTACTATACCTGGCAGCTCATCATCATACCTGAGAGGTTGAGCAACATGTCAAAATTACTTGGCAGTTCTCACTGGTGCACATAGAAACACACACACGCACACACAAACTTTACAAACTAATTTATACAATACTATACATAAGTTATGACCAACTTAGATAGCATATTCAAAAGCAGCGACATTACTTTGCCAACAAAGATTCGTCTAATCAAGGCTATGATTTTTCCAGTGGTCATGTATGGATGTGAGAGTTGGACTGTGAAGAAAGCTGAATGCCAAAAATTGATGCTTTTGAACTGTGGTGTTGGAGAAGACTCTTGAGAGTCCCTTGGACTGCAAGGAAATCCAACCAGTCCATTCTATAGGAGATCAGTCCTGGGTGTTCACTGGAAGGACTGATGGTGAAGCTGAAACTCCAACACTTTGGCCACCTCATGCAAAGAGTTGACTCATTGGAAAAGACTCTGATGCTGGGAGGGATTGGGAGCAGGAGGAGAAGGGATCGACAGGGGATGAGATGGCTGGATGGCATCACCGACTTGATGGACATGAGTTTGAGTGAACTCCAGGAGTTGGTGATGGACAGGAAGGCCTGATGTGCTGTGATTCATGGGGTTGCAAAGAGTCAGACACGACTGAGCAACTGAACTGAACTGATGCATAGAAAAATATATATAATATCACACAATTTTTCAATTTTAAGCAACTTTCACAGTCCTTATATTATAAAAAATAGCAGTCACAACTAGATTTAATCTGCAACCATAATTCAGCTATAGTAATCTGCCAGGAACCAGCTTGAGGGACCCCGCCCATGGTAAAGTTCATGAGGAAGGAGGCTCGGCATACTCAAAGACAGGATCGAGCCTCAGGGTCCCCCTGGAAATTCTCGAGCATCTACCCTCAAAACCAGAGTCTACCTGCTTTACTGTGTTATGCTTTCCACCTACTCTTCTGACATTAACAGGGGGCTGTCCCCCCACCACCTTTTTCTGGAAAAAGTTAATTTAGAGCTTTTAGATAATAAGTATCCTGGGCATAATAAGAGTATTTCAATCCAAAAACCCCTCTGATAGCTTTCCAGCCTGCCCCGCCGGAAGGACTGGATTTCCTTACAGCTGCACATGTGATTGTTTGTGGTCTCCCCACCCCGAGAAGCACAGGAAGCTTAAAATATCCTAGGAATGTAAGGGCTTCCGAGGAGTCAAAATCATTAGAATAGGACTGATTAAGGTTTTCATTTGTTGAGCCAATACTTGCTGCCAAGTTTTCATATCTTTTGTTCGTTGATATAGTTGGTATATAGAAAAAACAAGTAGCAACATAGATCTTTGAGTTAAGTACCTTCTTTGTTATAACCCACTGCACCTTTGTTCTATAGGGATGTAACTTTAGTACTTTGAGGGTGATGCAGATTAAAGAAAAACACTTCAGGGGAAATGAGATTAACATTCATTAAGGAAGAGAGCCATAAAGTGTTAACAAGACTCTTGGCCATTATCTCTTACATTATCTTATATTATAAAAAATAGCAGATAATGTAAATCACCTGAGACCTTTTGTATACAAAAAGTTATACAGAAAGGGTCAGGACTGCAGCCCCTGCGTGACTCTGTACATTCCATTATGTAAAACTTAGGGTATATGAACACCTTTTAAATAATAAAGTTACGGGGTTTTTGCACAAGCCTGGCCTTCCCCCGTGTCGACTCTCTCTCTCTCTCTTTCTCCCTCTCCCTCCCTCTCTTTTTCAGGCTGATCCCTTGGAACCAGAGGCTCTCCACGTCTACTTATTTGCCTGGGCTTCTAAGACCCACCAGAGAGGGAGCCCAAGGCGGGGCACCCTCCGCTATTCAAGCAGGCGCCTGTGGCCTAACGTAGATGGTGCAAGTTTCTTGTCTTCAAACTTTATTAGCTTTCCGTGTAAACCAAGGAATATCAGCCTCTTTTCTCCTCTATTTTTTCACTACAATATTCTTCCCTAATCTCTCTTTAAATTTCTAATTAACCTCTCTTTAATCGCTGACTCCGTCCCTGTTTCGAATTACCCTGGATCCACCGGGGCTGGACCCCGGCAGTAATCCAGCATTATTAAGATTTTAGACTTTAGATCTTGTTTTAGAATTTAAATCATTTTTTGTTATTTCATGTGGATAGTAATAAATATTTAATTTATGAAGAAGAGAGGCACAGTGAAGGTGGTGTAAATCTTGGTGTCAGTATATATGAGTTCAAATTCTATGAATTTATACTTTTATTCTTTAAACTTTGTGACCTTGGGAAAGTTACTGGACCTTACTGAGTTATACTTTTTACATTTCTGAAACGGGATAATAAACCTAAAAGGATTGTTTTGAGACCAAGTAAGTATCACAGGTAGAGAAGTTGATAGGTACTCAATCAGTTCAGTTCAGTCACTCAGTCACGACTGACTCTTTGTCGATCCCCATGGACTGCAGCTCACCAGGCCTCCCTGTCCATCACCAACTCCTGGAGTTTACTCAAACTTATGTTCATTGAGTTTGTGATGCCATCCAACCATCTTATCCTCTGTCATCCCCTTCTCCTCCTGCCTTCAATCTTTCCCAGCATCAGGGTCTTTTCAAATGAGTCAGTTCTTCACATCAGGTGGCCAAAGTATTGGAGTTTAAGCTTCAGCATCAGTCCTTCCAATGAATATTCAGGATTGATTTCTTTTAGGATGGACTGGTTGTATCTCCTTGTAGTCGAAGGGACTCTCAAGAGTCTTCTCCAACACCACAGTTCAAAAGCATCAATTCTTTGGTGCTCATCTTTATAGTCCAACTCTCACATCCACACATGACTACTGGAAAAACCATAGCCTTGACTAGACGGACCTTAGTTGGCAAAGTGATCTCTCTGCTTTTCAATATACTGCCAACAGGTCTTAGTTGTGACGTACAGGATCACCACAACTACGACCTGCTGGATAGGTACTCAATAAATAAGCCTTAAATCTGATAAAGAAAACCAAGAACCGTAATCTTTGAGTATTTAAAAAAATTTTTTTAAGTTAAAAAGTAAAGCTAACTTGTAAACCCCTCTGTTCGTAGTGGAGCCCAAAGAAACATTTAATTAACTAAAATAGTGAAAGTGATGATTCACATCTAAGAAGTGATTCATACCTTCCTGTCTAAAAGGAATTTTAACAATGATGAGCTAAAGAATATATTGAAATGCATATAGAAGTTTCAACAGGCTCAAATTATTCTGATAAAGGTATGTGCTTACTTTCTCAGGGAAGTAGTTGTGGAAAAATACATCAGAAGCTTAACACCACTAATGTCTGGCTTGTGACATATCTCTGTGTCATGATTAGCTTGTTCTTTCAGAAATAGCAGATCTATTATCTTAGAGAGCTTCTGGGTTGATGGTTTTACTATTGAGTTCTGAGGAATCCTAGAGCTCTGAAGATGTACTTTAGAGGTTAAGTGTTAGGGTCCTACATATGATTTCAGTTAAAGAAGGAAGACAGGGAGGGCGGGAAAGAGGAGCGGAGGGAGGGAGGTAGATTGAAAGAATTATTGCTCTTGCAAAACTCTGTGATATGACCTGATTCTAACAATAGCAACATCAACATTGTCATAGTTATCAAGAACTTAAATACATTCTCAAAAAATTCTATGAGGACAATCTTATCCTCATTTTATTCATGAAGATATTAAGAGTCAGGCTGTCCAAGTTGCGAAATTGGAATTGAGATAGGATTAAAATAAGCATGTCTGATTTCAGTATCTGTTCCCTTTCCAACATGCTGCACTGCCCCTGGTTATAGTGACTTTCATGGGAAGTAAGGTCCGTCTAGTCAAGGCTATGGTTTTTCCTGTGGTCATGTATGGATGTGAGAGTTGGACTGTGAAGAAGGCTGAGCGCTGAAGAATTGATGCTTTTGAACTGTGGTGTTGGAGAAGACTCTTGAGAGTCCCTTGGACTGCAAGGAGATCCAACCAGTCCATTCTGAAGGAGATCAACCCTGGGATTTCTTTGGAAGGAATGATGCTAAAGCTGAAACTCCAGTACTTTGGCCACCTCATGCGAAGAGTTGACTCATTGGAAAAGATTCTGATGCTGGGAGGGATTGGGGGCAGGAGAAGGGGACGACCGAGGATGAGATGGCTGGATGGCATCACTGACTCGATGGACATGAGTCTGAGTGATCTCCAGGGGATGGTGATGGACAGGGAGGCCTGGTGTGCTGTGATTCATGGGGTCACAAAGAATCAGTCACGACTGAGCGACTGAACTGAACTGAACTTAAACTGCATAATGCAAATTAGCAAGGAAAAAGCTTATTAAGGAATGTTCTTGGAGCCACCATTTGTGAAGAATGAAGCAAAATAGGGAAGAGGGGAGAAGCTGGGTTGGAATGAAGTCACAGTAATGCCTCAGATGACCTTGAAACATCAGGTGATGTTGGAATGGCCCATTAGACTTGTCTAAGTCTCATGAGGGTCAGCCTCTTACTCATGTGTCAATAAGTCAATGAAAATGATCTGCCCTGAGAAGGGGACTTGACCTTGGGCAAGGAAACTCTCTTCAGAGAAGCCACTTCCAAAGAGGACTGAAGGCTGAACTGTCATTCAACAGCATTACAAGGAGCTTGGGAAAGAAGTCCTTCAGGGTGAAGGGGTGCTGGGTAGCACAGCAGAGCAGTACCGTGTGCTATTTCCTCAAGGCACTTACTTCCAAATGCAGAGTCATCAAAAAGAAATCTCTGTCAGGAGTAAAAAAGGCTACATTCAAAACAAAAAGCATGTGAGGTCTAAAAGAATTTAATTGTCTTTATATAGAAAAAGGAAACTTCAGAGGATATACCTACATGGAAGGTAACAGCTAATGATAATCAATTAAAAAAAATTCCTATAGAGAAAGATTACTTTTTAAAAATTATACCTAGGCACTTTTTAAAGTCTTATGAATAAGTAAAATAGTATAAAACACCTGTGTACTCATCATCTAGCCCAGTTAATTTGAAATATTTTGTTCTTTACACTAAATATTTAAGGCAAATATTCAAGCAAATAGACAGTTGGATCAACTTGTATATCCCTCCAAGATTCCATGTTGCTCTTTGCTTTAGTACGATTTTATAGACATTCGAGCCCGCAGCAAAGCTTCTGTGCTCATGGTTTACTGAGGATGCAGTCATAGAGCAGCCAGAGCAAAGGGAAAGGGCCGTGGGCCTGGCCTGGAGGCAAAGCACGTACATAGCATCTTCATATTGCCCCCAGTTATTTCTAGAAATCTTCTGAATCTGTAGTTATATTCCATTTTCATTTCCATTATGATTTGTGCTCTTTTCCTTTTAAAATGTTTCTTGGTTCATAGAGTAAGAAATCTGTCAAATTTTTTAGTCCTAATCAAAGAGCACATATTTGGTTTTATATTCTTTAGCTTATCTTTTTACTATCATTAATTTATGCTGATTACTTTTATTCCTTAAAAATTTTTTTTTGTTTTACTTTGTTGTTCACTTTTTAACTTCTTGAGTTGAATACTACTAATTTTAAGAGTTCTTTACTACCATGAAATTTAAAGCTATAAAAGCTCTTCTATATACAGCTATAGCTGCACTTCACACTTCTTCATATGTATTATCTTAACTATGACCCAAGGCATTTTAAAATGTTTTTGCGCTTGTAAACTAGCACAATCATTGTGTATAAGGCTTTTCTCTTTATTATTATTTTGCTGCTTTCAATTCTACTCCTCACTCCAGCCACTTCTCCCTTAAGGCATCCACTCTAATGTGTGGATATTTGCCTTTCAACATGCATATATCTTTGGATAGAGTGTTTGTGATTATAGTTTTTATTTTACATAGGTGATTGTCACTCGGTCATGTCTCTTTGTAACTCCAAGGACTGTAGCATGCCAGGTTTCCCTGTCCTTTACTGTCTCTTGGAGTTTGTTCAAATTCACGTCCATTGAGTCGATGATGCCACCCAACCATCTCATCCTCTGTTGCCTCCTTCTCCTCTTGCCCTCAATTTTCCCTAGCATCAGGGTCTTTTACAATGAGTTGGCTCTTCACATCAGGTGCTTTCTAATATGCTGTCTAGGTTCGTCATAGCTTTTCTTCTAAGGAGCAATTGTCTTTTAATTTCCTGCCTGCAGTCATCATCTGCAGTGATTTAGGAGCCCAAGAAAGTCTCACTGTTTCCATTGTTTCCCCATCTATTTGCCATGAAGTGATGGGACCAGATGCCATGATCTTCTTTTTCTGAATGTTGAGAAATGTTTAAGGCAGCTTTTTCACTCTCTTCTTTCACGTTCATCAACAGGTTCTTTAGTTCCTCTTGCTTTCTGCCATTAACATGGTGTCATCTGCATATCTGAGGTTGTTGATATTTCTCCCAGCAATCTTGACTCCAGCTTGTGTTTTTATCCATCCCAGCATTTCACATGATGTACTTGGCATAGAAGGTAAATAAGCAGGGTGACAGTATACAGCCTTGACAGACTCCTTTCCCAATTTGCAA
Organism: Cephalophus harveyi; assembly: GCA_006410635.1. NCBI lineage: Eukaryota > Metazoa > Chordata > Mammalia > Artiodactyla > Bovidae > Cephalophus > Cephalophus harveyi. The sequence goes on from SJYT01008979.1 coordinate 1,406,638, forward strand.
CCAGTCTGTTGTTCATGTTCAGTTCTGACTGTTGCTTCTTGTCCTGTATACAGGTTTCTCAGGAGACAGGTAAAGTGGTCTGGTAGTCCCATCTCTTGTTGGACTATGTGATCCACATAGTCAAAGGCTTTAGTGCAGGCAATGAAACAAGAGTAGATGTTTTTCTGGAATTCTCTTGCTTTTTCCATGATCCACTGGATGTTGGCAATTTGAGCTCTGATTCCTCTGCCTTTTCTAAATCCAGCTTGTATATCTAGAAGTTCTTTGTTCAAATACTGTTGAAGTCTAGCTTGAAAGATTTTGAACATTGCCTTGCTAGCTGGTTCAGATGGTAAAGAATGTGCCTGCAATGCAGGAAAACTGGGTTTTAGCTTTGGGTCAGGAAGATCCCCTGGAGAAGGGAATGGCTACCCACTCCAGTATTCTTGCCTGGAGAATTCCACGCACAGAAGGCCTGTTGAGCTACACTCCATGGGTCACAAAGAGTCCAACAAGAGATAGGTGGTACTCTATAAATCCAATTCTCTTTTTTTGTTGTTGTTGTTTTTCTCATATCTTATTTTAAAGATCTCTGTATGGTGTTTTGTGAGGGTCCAGTTAATTTTTTTCTCCTATGGAATGTGTCTACCACATATTAGTGAGTGAGTGAAGTCACTCAGTTGTGTCCGACTCTTTGCGACCCCATAGACTGTAGCCCACCAGGCTCCTCCATCCATGGAATTTTCCAGGCAAGAATACTGGAGTGGGTTGCCATTTCCTTCTCCTACCACATATTATTTAGCTATAAAATTATTTAGCCTTAAAATGAAGACAACTAGATTTCTTTCAACTTTTCACTACCGTGGGGGTGTAGAAGTAGTATACTGATAAGATTTGTGCTGATTAGAAGGAATAGTAAGCGTAAGATGCTTAGAGTTGCCTGCTACCCTGTAAGAGAAAAGTGAATAGCAACTATTAATATTACTCTTCTTTTAAGCTGAAAAATGTTTTCAATAGACCTTCCAAGCTCCCATGACCAAATGTGCCTGTAGTTGAGAAAGGAGTGGAGAGCAACATGAAGAATTGCCTCCTGAGCACTCCCCAACTCTGTACTGAAGCTTCTCCTCCAAGGCGTCGAGCTTCAGACAGGCCCAGAGCACACCATGCTATAGCTTGCAGCCCACACTTGAGTTAATTCCCTGTCAGGAAGTCATGTTCCTTTCTGATTTGAGAGAAGAAGGAACTAGACTCTCTTCAAACAGGTTGCTACAGATCCTCTCCTGGCAGCCAAATTGCAGGCATCCAGACTGCTGCTGAGCTAACCCAGAGTACACCAGGGAACTAGCAAGAAGCAACGTGAGGGAAATAAACAATTGGCACGAGCAGTCAGTGTGAGAAAGCAAAAGGCATGTCGACTCCATACAGGCTGCCCTTAGCTTCCAAAATCCTCTAGAAATGCTGCTGCCTACAAACATACTACACAAAGTAGAATGAAATAAGCAGTGGACTGATAGAGTGAATCTGCTGTGTCTCTGGGGCTCTGGAACCTTGGTGGTGTTATCTCTGACACTTCACATGCCTCCTTTGGCTCACAGTTTCTGTATTAGTGGCATGAAGACTTTAGATAAGATTTTCTCTATCTTCCTCAGTCTCAGCTTTTCTTTATTTTAAGGAAATATGTTTTATGATCCATACTTACTAAAATGATGTTTTTCCTCTTGTTTTCAATTAGCATTTTTCTATTAAAATTGAAAGAAGAGATGAAAGGATAGTCACAGATGGATGCAGATAAATAAGGTCAGCTAACACATGGTGAAGCCTGAATCAGTCCCAAAACACTTCTTATGCAGGATTAATATCTCAGAATGTGGAGGTTGAAAAATTTTAAGTCATCTAGTCTAACCTCTTCATCTTACAAACGGAAAGAATATGAGGCGTGAAGCCGTGAAAATGCTGCCTTTTAGTGATTGGTTGGTTAGATGAAGGACAGCATGAAACTCCAGATTATCTGAATGCCTGGCTGCAGCCTTGTTGCACTGTCTCTGGGCAAGAGTCAATATCAGATCTGTGCTGAATACCAAGATGACTCAGACTAGCTTACCTTTTATTGGAGAAGGAAATGGCAGCCCACTCCAGTATTCTTGCCTGGAGAATCCCAGGGATGGGGAAGCCTGGTAGGCTGCCGTCTATGTGGTCGCACAGAGTCGGACACGACTGAAGCGGCTTAGCAGCAGCAGCTTACCTTTTAGGGGGAGAATGAATCAGATCAGACATTACCTTCTCACGTTCCCCTGGAGAAAATGCAAATTGTTACAAACTTTCTGAAGGGCAATCACGCCATATCTATTAGAAGTTAAAACACCCATACCTTATGACCAAGCATGACGTATCTATCATACTAGCTACCTACCCTTCAGAAATACCAGCTATGTCGACAGAGACTTGTACAAGAATGTTTGATTATAGCTTCATTTGTAAGAGCCAAATTGGAAAGAACAATTTGATATTTGGTGATATCAGTGGAGGACAAATCAGTGGAGGACAAATCAGTGGAGGATGAATTCAAAAATCAATTCATCTAATAGAATTCATCTATTTGGATGAACACATTTAACAGGATGTGCTGACTGATAAGATAAAGGTGGGGGAATCCTGGATCTCAAGCATCTTTGACTGAACACACTTAGGAGAATGGAGTTGTAATTTACTGAGATGGGGAAATCTGTGGTTAGAGCTCATTTGAAATCGGTGGTGGTAGAAAGGAGGAATCAAGAGAGAGTTTTTGGACGAGTTGAATCTGTGATGCCTATTGTATATATCCATAGGGATGTCAAGTGGATGAGTCTGGAGTTCAAAAGAGAAATCTAGGCTAATGACAGAAATTGGGAAATAATCTACAAAAGATTATTTTTTTTACACCTGAGTTGGATGAGTACATCTAGGAGCAAATGTAGAGTCTCAGAATTTAGAGGACAGAAATATATAGAAGTCAAACAGGGAGGAAACACAAGATAGCAGTCAGGAAAAGTGAAAATTCAGGAGAAGTGATTATCTTGGAAGCCAAGTGCAGGATGAGGTACAAAATGGGAGTAGTCAAGCGTGTTAAATCTTAAAAATGCTGTTCAGTGCTGTGTCAGATTTTGAAAACCACTTTTATGTTGGTTTTAGGTCAAAAATAAAATTGTCTTAAGTTCTACTATGAGTAAAGAATCTGAAAAATCTAAAACATTAAGTAGGGGAACCAATCCATGTGGCCCATGGCCTCAGCAATTTCCCTCCTCACAAAGCAAACTCTCTTGCTGGAACTTTATTAGGGCACTTAGAAAATCCAGAGCATATTATGAAGACAGGAAAAATATTCTTTTCGTAGGTTTTCATGTAATTCTAGTAATCCTAGATTAGACTTAAGTTTCCAGTTTAGTTTTTCAGAATGGTTATAAGAATGAATTACTGACATGAGTAAACATGCTTCTTAGATACTTGGGTGAAATTTGATTATCAGGAGCTACAGAGACATTTTTGAAGCCCTTCCAATTTATCTGAATTTGACGTGCATTTACACATGTCAGTAGGTAGTCAGTTCGTACTTTTTTTAAGATTATGATCTTATGCCAGCTACTCAGACCTGATGCTGGGAAAGAGAGAAGCCAAAAGGAGAAAAGAGCCACAGAGGATGAGATGGTTGGATAGCACTGCTGACTCAATCTCTCATTTTCTTGAAGAGATCTCTAGTCTTTCCCATTCTGTTCTTTTCCTCTATTTCTTTGCATTAATCGCTGAGGAAGGCTTTCTTATCTCTTCTTGCTATTCTTTGGAACTCCTCATTCAGATGCTTATATCTTTCCTTTTCTCCTTTGCTTTTCACTTCTCTTCTTTTCACAGCTAGTTGTAAGGCTTCCCCAGGCAGCCATTTTGCTTCTTTGCATTTCTTTTCCATGGAGATGATCTTGATCCCTGTACAATGTCACGAACCTCCATCCATAGTTCATCAGGCACTTTTTCTATCTGATCTAGTCCCTTAAATCTATTTCTCGCTTCCACTGTATAATCATAAGGGATTTGATTTAGGTCATACCTGGATGGTCTAGTGGTTTTCCCTACTTTCTTCAATTTAAGTCTGAATTTGGCAGTAAGGAGCTCATGATCTTGTTTTTGCTGACTGTATAGAGCTTCTCCATCTTTCGCTGCAAAGAATATAATCAATCTGATTTTGGTGTTGACCATCTGGTGATGTCCATATGTAGAGTCTTCTCTTGCGTTGTTGGAAGACAGTGTTTGCTATGACCAGTGGGTTCTCTTGGCAAAACTCTATTAGCCTTTGCCCTGCTTCATTCCTTATTCCAAGGCCAAATTTGCCAGTTATGCCAGGTGTTTCTTGACTTCCTAATTTTGCATTCCAGTCCCCTATAATGAAAATTACATCTTTTGGATGTTAGTTCTAAAAGGTCTTGTAGATCTTCATAAAACCATTCAACTTCAGCTTCTTCAGCGTTACTGGTTGGGGTATAGACTTGGATTACTGTGATATTGAATGGTTTGCCTTGGAGACGAACAGAGATCATTCTGTCGATTTTGAGATTGCATCCAAGTACTGCATTTCGGACTCTTTTGTTGACCATGATGGCTATTCCATTTCTTCTGAGGGATTCCTGCCCACAGTAGTAGATATAATGGTCATCTGAGTTAAATTCACCCATTCCAGTCATTTTAGTTCGCTGATTCCTAGAATGTCAACATTCACTCTTGCCGTCTCTTGTTTGACCACTTACAATTTGCCTTGATTCATGGACCTAACATTCCAGATTCCTATGCAATATTTCTCTTTACAGCATCGGACCTTGCTTCTATCACCAGTCACATCCACAGCTGGGTATTGTTTTTGCTTTGGCTCCATCCCTTCATTCTTTCTGGAGTTATTTTTCCACTAATCTCCAGTAGCATATTGGGCACATACTGACCTGGGGAGTTCCTCTTTCAGTATCCTATCATTTTGCCTTTTCGTACTGTTCATGGGGTTCTCAAGGCAAGAATACTCAAGGCAAGATGGGCTCAATAAAGGACAAAAATGGTATGGACCTAACAGAAGCAGATGATATTAAGAGGAGGTGGCAAGAATACACAGAAGAACTGTACAAAAAAGATCTTCACGACCCAGATAATCTTGATGGTGCGATCACTCATCTAGAGCCAGACATCCTGGAATGTGAAGTCAAATAGGCCTTAGGAAGCATCACTACGAACAAAGCTAGTGGAGGTGATGGAATTCCTATTGAGCTATTTCAAATCCTGAAAGATGATGCTGTGAAAGTGCTGCACTCAATCTGCCAGCAAATTTGGAAAACTGAGCAGTGGCCACAGGACTGGAAGAGGTCAGTTTTCATTCCAATCCCAAAGAAAGGCAATGCCAAAGAATGATCAAACTACCACACAACTGCACTCATCTCACATGCTAGTAAAGTAAAGCTCAAAATTCTCCAAGCCAGGCTTTAGCAATACATGAACCATATTGTCACCCTGCTTATTTAACTTATATGCAGAGTACATCATGAGAAACGCTGGACTGGAAGAAACACAAGCTGGAATCAAGATTGCCGGGAGAAATATCAATCACCTCAGATATGCAGATGACACCACCCTTATGGCAGAAAGTGAAGAGGAGCTAAAAAGCACCTTGATGAAAGTGAAAGTGGAGAGTGAAAAGTTGGCTTAAAGCTCAACATTCAGAAAAGAAGATCATGGCATCTGGTCCCATCACTTCATGGGAAATAGATGGGGAAACAGTGGCAGACTTTATTTTGTTGGGCTCCAAAATCACTGCTGATGGTGACTGCAGCCATGAAATTAGAAGAATGCCTACTCTTTGGAAATCAAGTTATAACCAACCTAGATCACATGTTGAAGAGCAGAGACATTACTTTGCCAACAAAGGTCCGTCTAGTCAAGGCTATCATTTTTCCAGTGGTCACCTATGGATGTGAGAGTTGGACTGTGAAGAAATCTGAGCACTGAAGAATTGATGCTTTTGAACTGTGGTGTTGGAGAAGACTCTTGAGAGTCCCCTGGACTGCAAGGAAATCCAGCCAGTCCATCCTAAAGGAAATCAGTCATGAATATTCATGGGAGGACTGATGCTGAAGCTGAACCTCCATTACTTTGGCCACCTGATGTGCAGATCTGACTCATTTGAAAAGACACTGATGCTAGGAAAGAGTGAAGGCACAAGGAGAAGGGAACAGCAGAGGATGAGATGGTTGGATGGCATCACTGACTCAATGGAGATAAGTTTGGGTAAACTCGGGGATCTGGTGATGGACAGGGAAGCCTGGTGTGCTTCAGTCCATGGGGTCTCAAATAGTAGGACACAACTGAGTGACTAAACTGAACTGATGCAGAGTGTATAATTCAAGATTCCTCAGTGGATGGCTCACAAGCTGGAATCAGGAGAAATATAAACAACCTCAGATTATGCAGAGGATACCACTTCAAAGGATTGAGCTGAGTGACTGACTGACTCAATGAAAATGAATTTGAACAAACCCTGGGAGATAGTGAAGGACAGGAAAGCACGGCGTGCTGCAGTCCATGGGGGTCACAAAGATTTCGACACGACTTACTGAACAATAGCCAACTGCTCATTTGCTCGTTGCTACAGGAGAAAGCAATGAAGTTTAGTGGCTCTGTGAGTTCTTATTCTCCAACTCTGGCTCGATTCTTGCTGCTAGCTAAGGACACTTCCTGGTTTTCCAAATGAGTTATTACTTCTACTTTCAGTGGTCTTCATCAAATTCCTTGATACCTCCTCTATTGCTTCTCAAAATTAATGAAAGTCATCTTATGCAAACTCCCTCCCTACCAGATCTATGCAATTACTTCCATGCATGCCAGCCCTTCTTTTCTTCCTCCTGCTTAGGGAAATGGTCTCCCTCTGCTATATAAGCTGTGCTCTGACAGCTGTAGTCCGAATGCCCCTCACTCAGAATCCTCAGCTACCAACTGCTACTTATCTTTCCTGTGTCTTCAACCTTTTCCTCTTTATTGGTTTGGTTAAGTTTCTACCGTCTTAAAACAAAGCACCAAACCAAATCTGTCCATGACTCTGCACTCTCTGCTAGCAACTTCCTCATCATTCTCCTTTCTTCTCAGACAAAATTATTATCAACATTGATTCTCCAAACCACCTGCCCCTCAGTCGTTCAGTCCACTACTGCTCCCGACCCCCTACTGAAATGTGTCTTGACGAAACACCAATGACTTCTTTATTCCTAAACCGAATGAATGTTTTCTCTTGACATAATTGAATCCTTTAGAACACTTTATATTTTTTAATGAAATATTTCATCCTTTGTCTTCTGTGACATTGCACTCACATCTCTAGTTTGCTTCCTATTTACTTGGCCGTTTCTTCTCCATTTCTATGCTGTCTGCCTTCCCTTTAAATATTGGTCTTCCTGAGAAGCATCACTCAAGGCTGCCTTCCTTTTGCGTGTCATACATTCTTCCTGGGGAGTCCCATCCATTTTTGCGATTTCAATTATGATGCCATAGTGCCATTTATCTTTCAGGCAAAAATCACACTAAAATCGTAACTACCACCACTTGCAATAGAGTGCAAACACTGGGGAAGGTGTTGAATTAAAAGATAAGAGATCGTGACTGGCCGTAAGCATTATGACATAACAGCCTGGACAGTTCGGGCTCTTTTCAAACTGTACATCTGTTACTCCCTCTGCTTCTTGTCACAGTTGCCTTCTCTTTGTATCTATGAGAATGGGCGTGGTGGACTGCATGCAGGGCATTGCAGTGTGGTATATAGCTACCACTGTCCCACAGCACAATCCCAGTCTTCACATCTGCTGATTCTTTATGGTCCCTCTCGGATGCAGTTTGGTTTCCAGTACTGCTCCTATAAGGAATGGCTACTTCATTTGCTTTATGCCTCCAGACTCTGTAGTCTACTGATGTCTACACTTCCTGCTAATTCTTTTGGGGTTCTGTTTCCTTCAGTGCATTGTCATGCCTCTTGCAGTGAGAGCCGGTGGGGAGGATCAATAAATGTGTGTGCTCCATGCGTCGTGAAGAACTAGAATCCAAATCAGTGTCTTTTCAAGGACATAGACCCTTAACTGCTTCAGGAAAGCATTTGCTTAGCGTTCCTTATTTTATCATTTGTTATTTAAAGTGGTCTATTAGGAAAACTTTGAAGTGCCACTAAATCCTAAAAAGCAGGATCATATGCTGCTGTATTATGATAGGGAGGCAAGTAGGATCGCAAAAGACATCTAACCTGTCTTTTTTATCATTTTCAGGTTTTGCTCTTTTCTTTACAAATAAAAAATAGTGTGAGTAACTCTATGTTCTTGATTTTTGTATTTTTAGTTGAAGGTCACATCAAAATGTTATGACATTCTAATTTTTTACTAGATTTCAGTGCAATTTGGGCAAAGGAGTCCAAATCAGAAAATGAAACTACCAAATGGCTCACACTAAACAGGTCATATTCCATTCAGTTCCTTACAGGAATGCAGAATGGAGCCAGATTTGAATGTATGAATGCTTAACAGGAAGCAGTATAAACTGCATCCCTTTACCTGATTATAATAGAGAAGTCATTTGGAATTTTTTTTTTTTTTTTACTGAATATCAGTCAGATTTATTTGAGCTTACTGAAAGTATCAGTTAATCTTCCGGTTATTTGAACCCTATCAGAGACTTATAATTGATCTACCAGAATAATACAGGAATGAAGTAATTTAAATAGATAAACCTTGATGTAGGAAATTCAGCCCACATCACTGTTGCTGTTGTTCAGTTGCTGAGTCATGTCTGACTCTCTGCTCCATGGGCTGCAGCATGCCAGGCTCCTCTGTCCTCCACTATCTCCTAAAACTTCCTCAAACTCATGTCCATTGAGTCAGTGGTGCTATTCACCCACCTCATCCTCTGTCGCCCCCTTCTCCTTTTGCTTTCAATCTTTCCCAGAATGAAGGTTTTTTCCAATGAGTCAGCTCTTCGCATCAAGTGGCCAAACCTTCAACATCACTGCTTCCAATGAAAATCAGGGTTGATTTCCTTTCAGATTGACTGGATTGATCTCCCTTCAGTCCAAGGGACTCTCAAGTATCTTCTCCAACATCCACAATTCAAAAGCATCAGTTCCTTGGTGCTCAGCCCTTTGGTGCCCCATCTTTTTTAGGGCCCAACTCTCACATCCACACATGATCACTGGAAAAACCGTGGCTTTGACTATACAGACCTTTGTTGGCAAAGTGATATCTTTGCTTTTTAATACACTGTCTCAGTTCATCATAGCTTTTGTTTCAAGGAGTAAGTGTCTTAATTTCATGACTGCACTCTCCATCCACAGTGATTCTGGAGCCAAAGAAAATAAAATCTGTCATTGCTTCCACCTTTTATTTGCCACTCTTTTTTTCTTTTCCCATATTACTTTAGTCTTAGAAATTTTAACACTTATCTGTCTATTATAACTTAAAAGTTCTAAAAATGATTATTACTTTCCTTCTGCTTTAATCAAGTTAATTTTAGACATTAAATACAGCTTTATCCCCGAACAAAAATATGATATCTTTAAGCAACTTGAGCAACCCAATTTACCATGTAAGAAAAGTATCTGGCTCCAACTTTTCTCAAGTAAGACAAAGATCAAAGGTACTATTAAAAGACAAAGACTATGATAAGCAATAATTAATATAATAGAATTAAAAAGCAATGATAATTTTTACTAAAGAAATAAGCATATTTGTTGTGAGTTCTGCCTGAATCCATAGACTAAACTGGCTGGTTCTGAACCTCAACTTTGCCATTACTAGTTGTGTGTCCTTAGGCAAAGTTCTTAACATTTTCTTCCCTCGTTATCCTCATCTTTTAAATGGGGATAATATAATAATACCTAAGTCCTAGTGCTATTGTGATGATTGCATGAGCTGATAAAGGAAGCACTTAATACAGGGCCTGGAATGGTGAGGAGTCCACAGTAAATGCAGCTGATTATCACGAAGCTGTAGTGATGAAGACCTTATCAAATTTTTAAATTTTATAGTTTTAAATGTTAAGCATATTAATAGAATCTTAAAGATTTANGGCTATTGCGATGATTGCATGAGCTGATAAAGGAAGCACTTAATACAGGGCCTGGAATGGCGAGGAGTCCACAGTAAATGCAGCTGATTATCATGAAGCTGTAGTGATGAAGACCTTATCAAATTTTTAAATTTAAATGTTATGAAATTTTATAGTTTTAAATGTTAAGCATATTAATAGAATCTTAAAGATTTAGATATGTTTTGGAGCCTGATATTGAAGAGTTGAAAATAAAGTTGATGATCATGTCACAACTCAGATGTGGAAGATGGGTATTATGTAGGCAACTACTGACCTTTCGTTACACTGATCACATCCCAGGCTGGGAAATGCTAGTTTTTCTTGTTGTTGTTGTTTCAAAATACCTCATCTTCTTTGGCCATTTGGCTGCCATTTTAATTTGGGGAGAATGAGGGAAAAACTCCTGCAAATATGCTATTGTGATGATTGCATGAGCTGATAAAGGAAGCACTTAATACAGGGCCTGGAATGGTGAGGAGTCCACAGTAAATGCAGCTGATTATCACGAAGCTGTAGTGATGAAGACCTTATCAAATTTTTAAATTTTATAGTTTTAAATGTTAAGCATATTAATAGAATCTTAAAGATTTAGATATGTTTTGGAGCCTGATATTGAAGAGTTGAAAATAAAGTTGATGATCATGTCACAACTCAGATGTGGAAGATGGGTATTATGTAGGCAACTACTGACCTTTCGTTACACTGATCACATCCCAGGCTGGGAAATGCTAGTTTTTCTTGTTGTTGTTGTTTCAAAATACCTCATCTTCTTTGGCCATTTGGCTGCCATTTTAATTTGGGGAGAATGAGGGAAAAACTCCTGCAAATAATATACTGTGTAAAAGCAAACTTGAAGATAAGGTGGGTTTTCTGGACCATTTAAGTTCAAACCTCAGTATCTCCATTTCATATAAGTAAGTTGAGGCTGTGAATTATACTGATCCCACTCTGTGTATTAGTAGTCTTAGAAATAGTAGTGATTACTTAGGAACTTATCTTTCTAGAAGAGGCTATAAATTTAAATCCAATTTTTTTCTGGGAATGAAAAATTGATGCTATAAAAATTACAGATTATAAAATACTTGTGTTTAGGTACTGGGTATTACTCATTTAATAAGTATTAAGCACTTTGTTTGAAGTACTGGAGCAGCAAACAGTGGCTGCTCAGCACTAGAGCGAGAAGCAGGGAGAGGAACTACCCCACGGCCTAGGTAAGGAGCAGCAGCTGCACTTTGAATATCTCCATTTCATATAAGTAAGTCGAGGCTGTGAATTATACTGATCCCACTCTGTGTATTAATAGTCTTAGAAATAGTAGTGATTACTTAGGAACTTATCTTTCTAGAAGAGGCTATAAATTTAAATCTGGGAATGAAAAATTGATGCTATAAAAATTACAGATTATAAAATACTTGTGTTTAGGTACTGGGTATTACTCATTTAATAAGTATTAAGCACTTTGTTTGAAGTACTGGAGCAGCAAACAGTGGCTGCTCAGCACTAGAGCGAGAAGCAGGGAGAGGAACTACCCCACGGCCTAGGTAAGGAGCAGCAGCTGCACTTTGCTGGAACAGCCGTGAAGAGATAGCCTATATCCAAGGTAAGACAAATCCCAGTAAGACAGTAGATGCTGAGGGCATCAAAGGGCAGACAGACTGAAACTAGTCACAGAAGACTAGCCAATCTGATCACATGCACCACAGCCTTGTCTAACTCAGTGAAACTAAGCCATGCCATGCAAGGCCAACCGAGACAGATGGGTCATGGTGGAGAGTTCTGACAAAATGTGGTCCACTGGAGAAGGGAATGGCAAAACACTCCAGGATTCTTGCCTTGAGAACCCCATGAACAGGATGAAAAGTCAAAAAGATAGGACAATGAAAGATGAACTTCCCAGGTAGGTAGGTGCCCAATATACTACTGGAGATCAGTGAAGAAATAACTCCAGAAAGAATGGATGGAGCCAAAGCAAAACCAATACCCAGCTGTGGATGTGACTGGTGATAGAAGCAAGGTCCAATGCTGTCAGTTCAGATCAATTCAGTCGCTCAGTTGTGTCTGACTCTGTGCGACCCCATGAATTGCAGCACGCCAGGCCTCCCTGTCC
>SJYT01008982.1:0-21010 GCA_006410635.1 Cephalophus harveyi
GGGAGGCACAGGAAGCTTAAAACATCCTAGGAATGTAGGGGCTTCTGAGGAGTCAAAATCATTAGAATAGGACTGATTAAAGGTTTCATTTGTTGAGCCAATACTTGCTGCCAAATTTTCATATCCTTTATTTTTAGATATAGTTGGTATATAGAAAAACAAGTAGTAGACCTGGTATTAGCAACATTAGATCTTTGAGTTAAGTACTTTCTTTGTTATAACCCACTGCACTTTTGTTCTACAGGAATGTAACTTTATTTAGTACTTTGAGGGTGATGCAGAGTAAAGAAAAAACACTTCTAGGGAAAAGGAGTTTTCTGGTTGATAGACAATTATCCAGGAAGAGAACCATAAAAATGTTAACAGGCCTCTTGGCCAGAAGATAATGTAAACCACCTGAGACCTTTTGTATACGGGAGGGTATGCAAAAAGAAAGCTTGGTCTCAATGAGGGTCAGGACTGCTGCCCCTGCATAACTCTGCATATTCCATTATTCCTTTATGTACAACTTGGGGTATAGAAGTTGATTTTGAAAAATAAAGTTTTTGGAGTCTTGCACCGATGCTGGGCTTCCCCATGTCATTCTTTTTTCCTCTTTTTTGGCTGAATTCCCATCTGGAGCGGGGAAGCTCACCACGTCTACTTACTCACCATGGCTGCTAAGATTCACGCAAAAGGGAGCCTAAGGTGGGACACCCTTCAATATTCAAGTGGGCACCGGTGGCCTAATGTAGATGGTGCAAACCTCTTGTTTCGAGGTTTTATTGATTTCCCCCCTAAACCAAGTTATTCAGCCTCCTTTTCTCCATCTAAATTTCCTACTATACTATTTCTTCCTAATCTAATCTCATATCTAAATAAATAAGTTTTTCCTCGCCAATGCCGTCCCTGCTTCGAATCACCCTGGATCCACTGGGGCTGGACCCTGGCAGATATCGATAAAAATCAGAAATAAAAGAGCTGCTCTAACCATGCAAAAGGACGGGAGTAGAGAGTGCATAGGAGCACTGGCTGACTCACTCTAAACGTGGGCATGCATGCTTATTCGCTCAGTTGTGTCTGACTCTTCTTTGTGACCAGGCTCTTCAGTGCATGGGACTTTCCTGGCAAGAATACTGGACTAGATTTTCATTTCCTTCTCCAGGGGATCTTCCTGATCCAGGGATGGAGCCTGTGTCTCTTGCATCTCCTGCATTGGCAGGCGGATTCTTTACCACTGAGCCCCCTGGAAATCCCACTCTAAATATCCCTCATTCCTAAACGCACCTGTCTTGTGATCTCATACATCCACCTCCTACCCCCATACTATGTTCACAGAGGACTTCACAAACCAGAGAGATAACGTCACAGAAGGAGGATTTATAGCCATCTGCCTACAGTTCCATCTCCTTCATTAACCAATGAGCTGCTTATGGAAGACTTCTCAGTGCAGGTTCTCAAATAGAGGAAACTCATAGACTGAATTTCACTTCAAGTGTTCCAAGTTGATTTTCTTCCTAGTGTCTACCAGCCCAGCCAAGCACCGGTTTCCACTGGGCAATTTTAATTCTAATTTATATCAGCGATGTGAGCTTTGAATATCAGTGGCTCTTTTCTGACTTAGGTGACTGGTTCCCCAAGTTCTGATTTTGCTTATATAAAACCTGGGCATGAAAGAGCCACCTTCACAGCTAAAATTAGCCTCAGATTGCAGGTAACTTGAGGAAGCTTGGGGCTGTCTGGACCATCAATCAACCTAACCTTCTAACACATATCACGGGACCCTAAATTATATGTCAGGGGTCTGAATTTGTTCCAGATCTTGTAAGACCCCCATCTCCCTTATGTTTAGGAGATAATCTCCTTCCCTAGGTGTAAGATGACTTATAGCAGTCCTTACTAACAACAGTAATGATACCTTTCATTAAAATGTAATTGTCTCTTCATTTGTCCTCACTTTGAGACTGATTTTTAAAAGTATTTATTTATACAACACAATATCTAGGTCACAGCTTATTATTATTTTTTTAAGTTTCTGCCTTACGTCTTGGTATTTTTTCATAATAAAGAAATGCATTTTCTTTTATATTTTTGCTTTTGGCCACACCATGCAGCACGTGAGATCTCAGTTCTCTGGCTGGGGACCGAGCTTGTGCCCCTCCCAGAGGAAGTGCAGAGCCCTAACCACTGGACAACCCAGGAAGCCTTAAATTTTTAGTTGACAGAATCCCACTTTCAATTTTGGCTTCATTATTGGAACCCAAAGATAATGATAAATTATTTTAATAAAAATTGGTTGCATTATGGGCATTTCTCCAAATTCCCTAGCTAGTGAAAATATTCCTCCTATGAACTGTAAAAATAGCTTGGGCTATATAATATTGCCTATATAATATTTTTTTATTAACTAACCACAGTGGACATTTCATATAAAATTGTTGTCATTATTCATGTATCCAGAATTCCAGTGTTTATATTGTAGGCTAATGTTGTGTGTGTACAGCTAAAACATAAAGGATTTATATTTAATAAATTTAAAACTTTGACGAGTATGTTTGTGCTATCCTAAAAAAGAATTAGCAACTATTATAATTATATGGGCCCTCCACAAAGTGATAGATAGAAAAACAGAAAAGATGTGAAGATAAAATAAAGATATAAAGGCAGAAGCAAAATAAAAAGTGAGCCTAGAGGACCAAATACAGACCAAAGTTTATTTTCTGTAATCCCACTGAATGAAAATGACTAAATATTAGATTGGAGCTGATGACACATTTATTACAAGCAGCACTTAATGGTGCAAAATTCTAGGAAAAGAAAAAAAGCTAGATGGTTCTTTGGCAGTTTCTTTATTGTAATGGGATTTCACTTGTAGCAAAGGAGAAAGATACGGGAAATGGAAGAGACTGCAGGGATGACTGAAAAAGGCAGGAACATATTAGACACAGACTTTCTCTAGATCAGTGGCCCTAAAGCCCAGCAAAGTGTCTGGTGTTTGAATTTTCTTATCTAAACAGTTGTTTTTGAAAACTTGAAGTGTGCATTCAACTTCAGAAATCTGATTTTCCTGGTTGTCTGCTCTCACTGCAGTGAAATTTGGTGACAGGAGGGCTATTCCTTTAGTAAGGATGACTTCTTAGCAGTGTCAGCTTCTAGAATGGACATTACAGGCTTTGCCCCGGCACTGGGCTGGGCTGATTCAGCATGATCTAAAAGGATCACTCAAGAACCTACACTTTGGTCTACAAAGAGCTTAGTTATTACAGTGCAATGACTGTGGTCAGCACTATCGAAACAAACCAAAACAATCCATGAAAATCCAAGCCAAGCATCACTTCAAAACACTCTGAAGTTCCATTCCAGAGGAATGGCTAAAGAAGATGTGGGACATATGTGCAATGGAATATTACTCAACCATCAAAAGGAATGAAACTGGGTCATCTGTAGAGACATGGATGGACACAGAGACTGTCATTCACAGTGAAGTAAGTCAGAAAAAGAAAAACAGATATCGTATATTAATGCATATGTGTGGAATCTTGAAAAATGGTATAGATGATCTTATTTGCAAACCAGAAATAAAAACACAGATGTAGAGAACAGACGTATGGACCCAGGAGGGGAAGGGGGTAGAATGAACTGGGAGATTGCGATTGACATATATGCACTGTTAATATTTTATATAAAATGGATAACTAAAGAGAACCTATTGCATGGTTCAGGGAACCCTACTCAGTGCTCTGTGGTGACCTAAATGGGAAGGAACCAGAGGTCAAATTGCCAACATCTGTTAGATCATAGAAAAAGCAAGACAGTTCCAGAAAAACATCTATTTCTGCTTTATTGACTATGCCAAAGCCTTTGACTGTGTGGGTCACCACACCATCTCTGAAAGAGATGAGGGGCTCCAAAATCACTGCAGATGGTGATTGCAGCCATGAAATTAAAAGATGCTTACTCCTTGGAAGGAAAGTTATGACCAACCTAGACAGCATATACAAAAGCAGAGACATAACTTTGCTAACAAGGGTCTATCTAGTCAAGGCTTTGGTTCTTCCAGTGGTCATGTATGGATGTGAGAGTTGGACTATATAGAAAGCTGAGCACCGAAGAATTGATGCCTTTGAACTGTGGTGTTGGAGAAGACTCTTAAGAGTCTTGGACTGCAAGGAGATCCATCCAGTCCATTCTGAAGGAAATCAGTCCTGAATAGTCATTGGAAGGACTGATGTTGAAGCTGAAACTCAAATACTTCGGCCACCTGATAAGAAGAACAGACTTATTTGAAAAGACCCTAATGCTGAGAAGGACTGAAGGCAGGAGGAGAAGGGGATGACAGAGGATGAGATGGTTGGATGGCATCACCTACTTGATGAACATGAGTTTACTCCAGGAGTTGGTGGTGGACAGGGAGGCCTGGCGTGCTGCAGTCCAGGGGGTTGCAAAGAGTCATACACAACTGAGTGACTGAACTGGAATGGGAAGGAAATCCTTAAAGTGGGGTTATATGTACATATATGGGCTTCCCTGGTGGCTCAGTGGTAAAGAATCTGCCTGCCAAAGCAGGAGATGAGGGCAAAAGTCTCAAGCTTGGTCCCTGGGTTGGGAAGAACCCCTGGAGAAGGAAATGGCAACCCACTCTAGTATTCTTACTGGGGAAATCCCGTGGACAGAGGAGCCTTGTGGGCTACAGTCCACGGGGTCCCAGAGAGTCGGACATGACTCAGTGACTACAACAACAAATGTGTATGTACAGCTGATTCACTTTGCCGTCCAGTAAAACTAACAGAACAGTGTAAAGCAACTATATTCCAATAAAAATTAACCAAGAAATAAGTAGGAGTCTTCATATGACAGAAAAGTTATTCTCCGAACATCTTATCCAGTATGAACAGATTCTGCTAACTTATTTTCAAAATCAGCAGAGACCTGGAGTGTGCTTGTTAGCAGGTATGGACCATTAGCTTGCTTGAAGGCATGAAGATTCAGTGGTGCTCCTTTGGGCAGTTCCATTACCTGCCTGGAGGTCTTATGGCGACAAATTGCAAAGGTCAAATGCGGGGTGCTGAGAGGTAGGCGGGGACTGGAATAAATAGCCCTGGTCAGGGAATGACTTGGGAAAGAACACAGAAGCATCTGGTGGTTCTGCTCTTTCTCCAGGAAGTTAGACCACAGCAAAGTCGGAGAGGACCTCGGGACTTCACAGGGGTGTCCCCTTAGCCACCGTGGGTGATATTCCGGGCGTTAAGAGACCTATTTCCATTAGGAATTCATTTTCTCACACTTCTCCAGGCCCCAAGTCTGAAATCAAGGTGTCAGCAGCGCCACCTTCTGGGGGCTTCTGGAATTTACTGACTTGCGCCTGCACACGACTCCAGGCTCCGCCTCCAACCACACAGGGCCACCTCTTCTGAGTTTCCGTGTCAAATCCAAAACCCGTCTGAGGACACATATCATTGGTCTCAGGGTCCACCTGGGTGATCAGGATGCTGTCCTCTCAAGATCCTGAACTTGATTACATTTGCAAAGACTTTTTCCAAATAGGGGTACATGCACACATTCTAGGGACTTGAACATAGACATCTATTTGGGGATACACTGTTCAATTCACTTCTTCCTTTTTCTTTGCCCTTCACGTTTCTTAAAGAATATGCTTCCCCCGTTTCTGTCTTCTCTTCTTTCTTTCCTTCTTTAGTTGGAGACTCAGGACGTTCATCCTTGCTGGTTCTAACCAGAAACATTAAATGGGAGCTGACCCCTGTCCTGTGGCGAAGGGCAAAGGGGCCGCTTACTTAGCAGCTGACAGGGCTTCCTGGGGTGAAACGCAGTGGAGGCAGGAACCGCTACTCAACAGCGGTTACCGTGTATCTCCCTCACCCTACTCGTATGTTGAGGTCCTGGACCCCGTTACTCCAGAGTGGGGTCTTATCTGCAGATGAAGTCATTACCGATGTTACCATGTATCTCCCTCACCCTACTCGTATGTTGAGGTCCTAGACCCCGTTACTCCAGAGTGGGGTCTTATCTGCAGATGAAGTCATTGCCGATGTTACCATGTATCTCCCTCACCCTACTCGTATGTTGAGGTCCTAGACCCCGTTACTCCAGAGTGGGGTCTTATCTGCAGATGAAGTCATTGCCGATGTTACCGTGTATCTCCCTCACCCTACTCCTGTGTTGAGGTCCTGGACCCCGTTACTCCAGAGTGGGGTCTTATCTGCAGATGAAGTCATTGCCGATGTCACTCTGTAAGATGAGGTCACACTGGAACAAGGTAGGCCCCTACTCTAGCATGACTGGTGTCCTTATAAAAGGGAGAAACTCGGAGACAGACATGTACAGGGAGCACGTATGCTAAGCCGATTCAGTCGTGCCCGACTCTGTGCAACTGTATGGACTGTAGCCCGCCAGGCTCCCCTGTCCATGGGGATTCTCCAGGCAAGAATCCTGGAGGGGGTTCCATGCCCTCCTCCAGGGGATCTTCCCGACCCAGGAATTGAACCCACATCTCTTATGCTTCTTGCATTGGCAGGTGGGTTCTTTACCACAAGCGCCACCTGGAAAGGCGATATGCAGGGAGAACACCATGTAAAGATGAAGGCAGAGATCAAGGTGATGCTTCTACAATTCAAGGAACTCGGAAGAGGGCCAGAATACACCAGAAACTGGAGGAGAGGCCTGAGACCGATTCTCCAGCCCAGGCTTAGAAGGAACCAGTCCTGCCTACCAATACCTTCTCACCTCCAGAACGCTGAGACAATAATATCTGTGGTTTGATCCACCCAGTGAGTGGTACTTTCTTAGAGCAGCCAAAGAAAACGAATACTCTGGGCAACATTCATCTGGATTTAGGTTCGGGTTTAGAGCAGCTCCTTTGATGAAGAGACCACAGGTAACAGTTGGCTATCTCATTTTATTTGACAAATATTCACATATCCTCTGTTGTATGTGATCCTCTGCAATCTGCAATTTCACTTTTAGTGCACTTAGAAATCTTGAAGGACCTCCCCACCTTCCAGGTCCCTAAGATTAGAGTAGGAGACAGAATAAGCAAAATCAAATTAGGGTTCAGTTCAGTTCAGTCACTCAGTCGTGTCCGACTCTTTGCGACCCCATGAATCGCAGCACGCCAGGCCTCCTGGTTCAGCCACGACACCGGCTGTGATCATCACTGTCCTTACCCCTGGATTCTGCTTTGTCCTACTCTGTGAGAAGGAAAATTGGCTCTGCATTCCCCGGAGTCAACAGTACACAGGCCTGGCTCAGGATGCAAAGATGAGCTCCAGATCGATTTCTCTAGAAGGTCCTGAACAGAATCAGAAAGCCCAGGTGTCTTCCTGGAGATACTCTCTCACGTGGCTGAGGACAGAAAGTCAAGTTCAAACTCTGTCCTTGTGAATTTCAGGAGTGTTAATAGATTTCATTCCAGTGAATACCTCTGAGTAGAAGGTCATGGCTCTCTCCGGGAAGTGAGTGATGGTAAAGGGTGTCTACCTTGGAAATGAAAGACAGCTCTGCACGCTGCAGGGAAGCAGAGGAAACTGCAAGGTGCACCTCCACCTGTCCAGGGAGGTGATGCACACGGGGCGGCCGGGACACTGATTCTGAAGGACGCAGGAAACCAATCACGTCATCTTCACTTCCCTACCAACGGCAAGACATAAAAAGCGGTTCCTGTTTTACCCCCCATATAAAAGTTATGCCAGGCTCTGGGTTTACAGCCAGGCCACTAACAACCAAGGGGCTTCTCATCTACCCAAGGGAGGGATGGAGGCATGTAGAGTTAGAAGGACAGGAAGCATATGTCAATACTGTGACTGTGCTCATTGGGAGGGCAATGAAAACAGGAAAATCAAATCTATCCAATTGGTTGATCCTGTGGAAGAGGTCTGAATATGCCTCAGTAAATGCAAATCAGTCTGATTTTCATCCCAGGAGAATTAACTGGGAGGCTTCCCCGATAGCTCAGTTGGTAAAGAATCCATCTGCAATGCAGAAGATTCCGGTTTGATTCCTGGGTTGGATAGATCCACTGGAGAAGGGATAGGCTACCCACTCCAGTATTCTTGGGCTTCCCTTGTGGCTCAGCTGGCAAAGAATCTGCCCTCGATGCAGGAGACCTGGTTCGATCCCTGGGTTGGGAAGATCCCCTGAAGAAGAGAAAGGCTACCCACTCTAGTATTCTGGCCTGGAGAATTCCATGGGCTGTATGGATCATGGGGTTGCAAATGGTGGCTCGGATGGTAAGGAGTCTGCCTGCAGTGCGGGAGACCCAGGTTCGATCCCTGGGTTGGGAAGATCCCCTGGAGAAGGAAATGGCAACCCACGCCAGTATTCTTGCCTGGAAAATCCCATGGATGGGGAGCCTGGCAGACTACAGTCCATGGGGTTGCAAAGAGTCAGACACGACCGAGCGACTTCACTTCTTCTTAGAATTAACTGGGAGCACGCGGCCGTGTGTGTCACTCTGCCTCTGACATCTGCGGCACCCCCTCCCTTACCAGATGAAGCGCACACTCAGCTGGGCCTGGCCGTCAGAACGCCTGCAGGTCGTGGGAGCGCTCTCCTCCCCCCGGGTGGCCCTCTTGTAACTCTGTGAATGCTGCACAGGAGGTGAGTCTCTGGGGCATAACTCCTGTTCTCTGTGGTTTGTCCCTTTGCCTGGTTACCTCTGACTTGTCCAGGCTCAGCTCGGGGGTCACATAGTTCAGGAGGTTGCTCCGGCATCCTCCTCTCCCAAAGATGCTTCAGCTCCCCTGCCCCCTCCAATCCAAGCCTACCTCTTATAGAAGGCAAGGGTCTGTTCACCTAGTAACCTCCTTGAGGACCTTATCACCTGAGCTCCTGGTACCTGGGACTGGCCTGGATTGAGGCAGGCATTCCACAAACACTGTGCCGAACGACACACCACCCAACCCCTGCATCTAAACAGGAGCCATGGACAAAGCACAACCTGTTCAACCCCAACCAACGCGAATGCCAGTCAGGCAGCCCCAAACAGGACTTAAAACTGAAGCACACGCTCTTCTCCAAGTGAAGGGAGTTGCTTTCAGAGCTCTGAATGATCTCGAATGCCAGTCCCAAATTTAACGTGATGTTGTTTTATTTTTACCATCAAAATCTTGCAGGCATGTATTTTTCGGTAATGTGTTGAGTTGCCCGGGAAACCACAAGTCTCTAAGCAGAGCAAGAGAAATGGTTTGAAGAGAACAGGTCACAGGAGGGCTTTAGGAGCATACTCTCTTGGTGCCAGCAGCCACCCCAGGGATGCCCATCAGACACATGTGAGCTGCTGGAACTTCCCCCGTGCCCTGGGGTGAGCCCACAGGGAGAGGATGGTGTGCTGACTCAACAAGGGTGCGGGGGTACAGCTCGACCACTTGCAGGGCCGCACCTGCTGTTTCCAGCTCAAGTCATCTGGCCTCACAAGCAGGGCTTTGAAGGGCTTCCGAGTCAAACCACCTAGTCAGGGTGGTTTCTGGAATTATCAGAGAAAGATAGGAGTTGATAATGCTGTTGAGGGGAAGTGGGGTTTGCCAGGGCTTTTAGGGCGATGTCTGTACCAAATCTGGAGTCATTTCCCTCAGTTTTAACATTATGGCTCTTTGGGGCTCCGTTCAGTTCAGTTCAGTTCAGTCGCGCAGTCGTGTCTGACTCTTTGCGACCCCGTGAACCGCAGCACGCCAGGCCTCCCTGTCCATCAACTCCCGGAGTTTACTCGAACTCACGTCCATTGAGTCGGTGATGCCATCCAACCATCTCATCCTCTGTCATCCCCTTCTCCTCCTGCCCTCAATCCTTCCCAGCATCAGGGTCTTTTCCAGTGAGTCAGCTCTTTGTATCAGGTGGCCAAAGTATTGGAGTTTCAGCTTCAACATCAGTCCTTCCAGTGAATACCCAGGACTGATCTCCTTTAGGATGGACTGGTTGGATCTCCTTGCAGTCCAAGGGACTCTCAAGAGTCTTCTCCAACTCCACAGTTTAAAAGCATTAATTCTTTGGTGCTCAGCTTTCTTTACAGTCCAACTCTCACATCCATACATGACTGGCTGCATCATGCTGTACCATGGTGGGGGGAGGGTGGCGGAATGTCCTATATGCTGGATGGCCAGCAGCATCCCTGGCCTATACATACTAGATGCCAGGAGCAAACCCACTCTACCGACAAAAAGCATCTTCAGATTTGGCCAAACATCACCTGCAGCAGGGGTGGAGGGGGTGCGGATGCAGCAGGGTGCCTTGTGAGAGTCACTGCTCCAGAGACTCAGGAGGACGGTGTACTAACAGATCTTCATCATCCTGGGCTGCTGTGTGACATAATAATACAGACTGGGCAGCTTAGCTGAAGAGGGGCAGGCCAAGATCAAGGTGCTGGTAGGAGGGTTCCTGGCATTCCAGGTCTGTAGACAGCACTTTTCTCTGTGTGAGCACATGGCCCTTCCCCAGTTTTGTGCATCCTCTCCTTAGAAGGGCACTAATCCCATCAGGAGGGCCTCACCCTCAGGATCTCATCCAAGCATAATCACTTGCTAATGGCCCCATCACTGCATACAGTCAAACTGGGAGTGAAGGCTTCACTGGATGGATTCTGGAAGTGGGGACATGAACATTTACCTTATAACACCAGGTAACCAGGCTTCCCCAGGGGCTCAGAGGTAAAAAATCCATCAGCTATGCAGGAGCTGCAGAAGATGTGGGTTCCATCCCTGAGTTGGGAAGATCCCCTGGAGGAGGAAATGGCAACCTACTCCAGTATTCTTGCCTGGAGAATCGCCATGGACAGAGGAGCCTGGTGGGCTACAGCCCATGGGGTTGCGAGGAATCGGACATGACTGAAGTGACTTAGCACACACCAGGGAACCCCTAGAGATGGGTGAAGGTGAGTCACTTTCTAAACATCACGGGACAGTCATAGCAAGTTACTGATGAGAAGATTCTGTTTGCTAACGTCTCCTTGTGTCTCTTCCATGCTTCTCGGTAACCTCATGAGCCCCTGGAACTTCACGCCTCATGGGGTTTGTGTGATTAGAGGGGCAGACATGGGCTGTGATTTGGTGTAACTGACATAACACAAATTGCTTGTCAAACTTCCTTTCTCACTTGTCTCCAGAGTGTAATATAAGAAAAATAAATGTCTAAGCATGCATTGGCATGGACGGTGTACCAACTTTCAATCTGACAAATAGAAATGTTAAGACTTGTCAAATGTGTTATGATATCTCCCTTGCTCACCAGCCGCAGGGAAATAGCACCCTCCCCAAGAAGACCCCAGGGAGCCCTTGAGTTTTTTTCATGCATGAGGCACATTCACCATCCACCAGTGCAAGGCTGGGGCTTCCCACATGGCTCAGTGGGTAAAGGATCCACCGGCAATGCAGGAGACAGAGGCAGGCGCGGGTTCAATCCCCAGGTCAGGAAGATCCCCTGGAGGCGGGCATGGCAAGCCACTCCAGTATTGTCGCCTGGAGAATCCCATGGACAGAGCAGCCTGGCGGGCTACAGCCCATAGCCTCGCACAGAGTCGGACGCGACGAAAGTGAGTGAGCCACATACATACAACACAGTGCTGATGTACACGCCCATCCCATATCCACAAGGCTGCCTAAAATCCCCTCAAGTCTGGATATACTTGCCATTTTCCAGACAGTCCCTTGGGCACGTATGTGTTCAATGAATAATTGGTTTCAAGACCAATTACTGTACAAAAGGAACATAAAGAGTGCTTTTTCCTTAAGCAAGGATTATCTCACTATGTATCTCTCCTGGAAGTTGGTCATTTCATTTAAATATTAAATTTGTCGGCCCTAGCTATTGAGTCTTAGTGAAAATATACAGTGTTTTCCCCTGTGTGATTATGGACTGCAGTTAACAAATAATAGTGGAGATATTTCCAGTGCCAGGCACATAATGGGATCCAACAAATGTTCAATGAAAGAATCTAATGACTTCAATAAAGCACCTTTTCAATAATCTCTTCTTAGCAATTTGTTTTTTAAGTGGTTTAGACAATAGAATTGTGTACGTGTTATTAGTCTGTGGAGTTCTAACTGAATGCTCTTTTTCCTTCCCTCTCTACCAAACTCTGATGTATTTCTTTTTTCTTTCATATATTTCTTTCCCCTTTCTTCACCGAGGTCTGCTGGTCCCTAGACCTTAAGACCAAGAATTCATGAATACTTTTTTTGTAAGAAACCATACTCAGGGGTATCCAGCAACTCAGGTCCCAGTGGAAAACAGATCCACAGAGACAGCAAATTATGCTCACTTTTCCTGTGGGCTAACACTCTGGTTGGGCTTCTCAGGTGACTCACTGGTAAAGAACCCGCCTGCCAATACAGAAGACACAGGAGAGGCAGGTTCAACCCCTGCATCAGGAAGATACCCTGGAGTAGGAAACAGCAGCCCACTCCAATATTCTTGCCTGAAAAATTCCATGGACAGAGGAGCATGGTGGGCTGTATTCAGGGGGTAGGGGGGGAGGCGCGGTCCCAAAGAGTCAGGCATGACTGAGCAACTGAGCACTCACACATGCACGCAACACCTTGGTTCTTATATTTTCTGCACATTTGGTGCCCACTGCTACAGACTGGGCTAGCTCTTGATAGAGAAAGGAGAAAAAAAAATCTATGGCAGATAATTTACTCCAAATCACCTGGTTATGTTTAGTTTTATTTCAACTGTAACTAACATGCAATTTTAAAATAACATTTAAAATCAGAGCTTTGTTACAAGTTTCCCATATATCCCCACAGGAGAGACGGAATGTACAAACGGACAATGGTCAGACCACATATAAAAGCAGAACTTTGATCCACAACCTGAAGCAACCTGCCCAGGAAAACAGCCTTTTATAGGGTAAACTCAGGAAGCCAGCCTGCTCTAAGGTAGACTTACAGGAAAGTCACATTAGCTCTCATGACAATCCGGAAAGCTAAACAGTCACTTCTGGAACAATAGTCCTCAAATGGCTAGTACTTGATTAATAACGGGCAGCTTGTGCTTCCCGGGTGGCGCAGTGGTAAATATGTCTCCTATCAATGCAGGAGATACAAGAGATGCGGTTTCAACTCCTGGGTTGGGAAGATTCCCCTCAAGGTGGAAATGGCAACCCACTCCAGTATACTTGCCTGGAAAATCCCATGGACAGAGGAGCCTGGTGGGCTGCAGTCTATGGGGTCACAAAGAGTCAACTTAGGGACCAGCTGAAAACCAACCAGAGAAAGTCAAACATGCACCCCTCATTAATCACACGGGATGGTCCACTTCTCCTTGGCCCTCCTCCAGCTTCCTCAGGCCAGCAACCTCCCACTGGGGCTGTTGGAAGTCTCCCCTTTTGTCCGCTATGAAGCTTTCCAACTACCCTGCCTGCCTATGAGTCTTGGCCAAACACAAGTGATGGTGGCTGACTCCCCTCCTACAAGATGCTTCGGACAGACAGCCTTTGCTTTTCTCATGTGGTTGGTCTTTGCTCATTTCTAGATCACCCACTCCACCAGCATGAGCAGGTGGGCATTCTTAGGCAAACCTCCAGGCGGGCTGGTAGCTCTCCTTCCCAAGGGTCTCAAGGAGGTTCTTTATTAAAATATGCTGCCATCTCTAGGATGCACGTAGAACATGCAGAAAGATAAAAGAATGAGTTGAAATTGAAGAGCATTCTGGACGGGAGAAAGCAATTGGCCGTACTACACCCTGGCCAGGCCAAGGAGCATGTGAAAGATGGACACACAGCTGACTCCATGGTGGACTTCACCCATCATGGTTGGGAGTGCATGAATGGACCAGAACCTGGGCCTTGATGGACAGGGGCTCCAGCCACACGGTGAGTCACGGGCTCAGTCCATGCATTGGAAACTTCTCCTGGCATGCCTACTTCTAGTGGGGAAAAAAGTGAGAAATTGAAAATACAGTGGAGGTGATGGAATTCCAGTTGAGCTGTTTCAAATCCTGAAAGATGATGCTGTGAAAGTGCTGCACTCAATCTGCCAGCAAATTTGGAAAACTCAGCAGTGGCCACAGGACTGGAAAAGGTCAGTTTTCATTCCAATTCCAAAGAAAGGCAATGCCAAAGAATGCTCCAATTACCACACAATTGCACTCATCTCACATGCTAGTAAAGTAATGCTCAAAATCCTCCAAGCCAGGCTTCAGCAATACGTGAACCGTGAACTCCCTGATGTTCAAGCTGGCTTTAGAAAAGGCAGAGGAACCAGAGATCAAATTGCCAACATCCGCTGGATCATGGAAAAAGCAAGAGAGTTCCAGAAAAACATCTACTTCTGCTTTATTGACTATGCCAAAGCCTTTGACTGTGTGGATCACAATAAACTGTGGAAAATTCTGAAAGAGATGGGAATACCAGACCACCTAACCTGCCTCTTGAGAAATCTGTATGCAGGTCAGGAAGCAACAGTTAGGACTGGACATGGAACAACAGACTGGTTCCAAATAGGAAAAGGAGTGCGTCAAGGCTGTATATTGTCACCCTGCTTATTTAACTTATATGCAGAGTACATCATGAGAAACGCTGGACTGGAAGAAACACAAGCTGGAATCAAGATTGCCGGGAGAAATATCAATAACCTCAGATATGCAGATGACACCACCCTTATGGCAGAAAGTGAAGAGGAGCTAAAAGGCCTCTTGATGAAAGTGAAAGAGGAGAGTGAAAAAGTTGGCTTAAAGCTCAACATTCAGAAAACGAAGATCATGGCATCTGGTCCCATCACTTCATGGGAAATAGATGGGGAAACAGTGGAAACAGTGCCAGACTTTATTTTTTTAGGCTCCAAAATCACTGCTGATGGTGACTGCAGCCATGAAATTAGAAGACGCTTACTCCTTGGAAGAAAAGTTATGTCCAACCTAGATAGCATTTTCAAAAGCAGAGACATTACTTTGCCGACTAAGGTCCGTTTAGTCAAGGCTATGGTTTTTCCTGTGGTCATGTATGGATGTGAGAGTTGGACTGTGAAGAAGGCTGAGCGCCGAAGAATGGATGCTTTTGGACTGTGGTGTTGGAGAAGACTCTTGAGAGTCCCTTGTACTGCAAGGAGATCCAACCAGTCCATTCTGAAGGAGATCAGCCCTGGGATTTCTTTGGAAGGAATGATGCTAAAGCTGAAACTCCAGTACTTTGGCCACCTCATGACTCATTGGAAAAGACTCTGATGCTGGGAGGGATTGGGGGCAGGAGGAGAAGGGGACGACCGAGGATGAGATGGCTGGATGGCATCACTGACTCGATGGATGTGAGTCTGAGTGAACTCCGAGAGATGGTGATGAACAGGGAGGCCTGGCGTGCTGCGATTCATGGGGTCGCAAAGAGTCGGACACGACTGAGCCACTGAACTGAACTGAACACTAATAAGTCTGTAGGGTATATGGAAATGTTCTAACATTAGGAAATCAAGATGACAAGAGATTTTTTTAATGAGAACTGAGACATTCCTCTCTGCTCTTATAGAATTAGTTTTTTTTTTTTTGTAGCTACACAGACACGACTCAGCGACTGAACTGAACTGAGGTGAACTGACAGATTCTGTAATGTGCAAGCCCTGTGAACTTAAAGCATGACACTAGTTGCTTGTTCATTCAGCAAATATTGATTGATAGCCTGAGATTTTCTTGGCCTTGCTGTTCCGCCACTAAGTCCTGTCTGACTCTTGCAGACCCACGGGGTATAGGCTGCTAGGCTCCTCTGCCCATGGGATTACCCAAGCCATATCCTCCTCCAGGGGATCTTCCCGACCCATGGATGGAATTCGCCTCTCTTATGTCTCCTGCATTGACAGGCTGGTTCTTTACCACTAGCGCCACATGGGAAGCTGCAAACAAACTTCTAGGGAGTGCCATACTGAGTGAAATAAGTCAGACAGAGAAGGAGAAACGGCACATGATATCCCTCACTCATGGAATCTCGAAAGAAATGATACAAATGAAGCTACTTACAAAACAGAAAGAGTCTCGTAGACTGAGGGAACAATCTTATGGTTGCCAAGGGGAAGGATGGGGGAAGGGATAGTGAGGGAGTTGGAGATGTACATGGACACAGGGCTATACTGAAAATGGGTAACCCGCAAGGCCTAGCACAGGGAACTCTGCTCAGTGCTGTGTGGCAGCCTGGATGGGAGCGGAGTTTGGGGGAGAATGGACACATGTATAGCTGAATCCCTTCACTGTTCACCTGAAACTGTCATAACATTGTTAACTGGCTATATCCCAATACAAAATAAAAAGTTAAGAAAAACAAGCTTCCAGAAGACCTGACGTCACCTCACCCTCCCGAGGCACTGACAAAGCTCCACTGAGTGGTGCTATCCTTTACCAAACTGAGCAGGAAACAGCCTGGCTTCAGGAACAGCTGTTCTAATGAGACTGGGGAGCCAGCCTCAGACGCCATTTGCCCTTTGCCTTCATTAGGTATTCTATAAAAATGATCAATATTATATAACACTTACTGCTGCTGCTAAGTCACTTCAGTCGTGTCCGACTCTGTGCGACCCCATAGACGGCAGCCTACCAGGCTCCCGCGTCCCTGGGATTCTCCAGGCAAGAACACTGGAGTGGGTTGCCACTTCCTTCTCCAATGCAGGAAAGTGAAAAGTGAAAGGGAAATCGCTCAGTCGTGTCCGACCCTTAGCATGGACTGCAGCCCACCAGGCTCCTCCGTCCATGGCATTTTCCAGGCAAGCGGGTGCCATTGCCTTCTCCGATATAACACTTAAGTTTTGTATATTTTCATTAACTGTTACTTTTGGTCTGTGCCTATAGCACTTTCTTTCCCCCCATGAGTTGATTTATATTTTTCTTATTCAGACTACAGAAGACACAAATAGGACAGCAGTTTGGTTTCAGATTCAATCAGCCTCTTAACGATATGACTGGATGTACACAGTCATCCCAAAGTTTCAAAGAGAAGTTAGAACAGGAAAACGGTGACGCGCAACTGGCTGTAGCGCTCACTGCCAAGCCAGCTTCACCGCATATGGCTCGGCGATTTGGTCTCATTTGAAACTTACACGAAAGGTGCTTTTTTTCTTGTCAAATAACTTCTTTCCAGGCTTTGATGGTTTTGTAAGTGGAGGCAAGCTTATCAAAGAAGTATCAGAGGAAAAGAAAAAGCTTAAATGGTGCCATGAGTGAAACAGATGAATTTCAATGTCTGTAGGAGGAGGCTGAGCTCTTTGATGCAGAGCAGAGCAGATTCAACACCAAAGAAGGAATTCAACAACACTGGAAAATGCAGTCAAATCCATCCAGGGAATCCTCATCTCAAAGGATTTGCCTAAAAATGTGCATTTCACCTGTGATTTTTTGTGGTTCACTGGAGACACCATGAGATGGTCCTTTTTGTTGCACCACAAAGGTATGCTGCTGTTGCTAAGTCACTTCAGTCATATCTGACTCTGTGTGACCCCCTAGATGGCAGCCCACCAGGCTCCCCCGTCCCTGGGATTCTCCAGGCAAGAACACTGGAGTGGGTTGCCATTTCCTTCTCCAATGCATAAAAGTGAAAAGTGAAAGGGAAGTCGCTCAGTCGTGTCCGACTCTTCGCGACCCCATGGATGGTGGACAGCGGCATATCCAAGAGACGCGGATGGATCCCTTGGAGGGTGTGAGCGAGTGAGTGAGTGAAGGCCGCTCAGCAGTGTCCGACTCTTTGCAACCCCACGGACTATGCAGCCCATGGAACTCTCCAGGCCAGAATACTGGCGTGGGTAGCCTTTCCCTTCTCCAGGGGATCTTTCCGACCCAAAGATCGAACTCAGGTCTCCCACATTGCAGGCAGATTCTTTATCAGCTGCGCCACAGGTACCGGGTCACAAAACGCATTTGGTTTGCTCCTTTGCGCTCATGTGTCTCAATCTGTTTCAGGAATGCTTGTTTTGGTCATTAAGCCTTAGAGTTCTTGACATTCTTTCCTCTTAAAATTAATGAATAACAAAACAGGTTCTTTCTTTTTATCAAGCTCTACACATGTGCAGGTGAATATAATCATAGGTATTCAAGGAGCAGGGATTCCAGCTCCTTGTGTCGTTTCCAGTTCTTCATCGCCAAGGCTTTCCCTCAGCGGCCCATTATTTGCCGGTGGGCTCCTCGGGGGAATAGAGATATGATGGCACAATAGAAAGTCTTCGTGAAAGGAGTATGTTTTTCATTGGGAAAAAAATGTTTAGCATCTGCATAAAAAAAGATTTGTGTCTACAATAAAGTGAAAAGTGGGCTTTGGAAAAAAAGGCCTCATTACAATAGGCCTGAGACAACTTTAAACTGAGAACTTTTAACCTGTTTCTCATAGAACAGACGCACTGAATAACCATTGCCTGCTGCTGCTGCTGCTGCTGCTGCTAAGTCGCTTCAGTCGTGTCCGATTCTGTGCGACCCCATAGACGGCAGCCCACCAGGCTCCCCCGTCCCTGGGATTCTCCAGGCAAGAACACTGGAGTGGGTTGCCATTTCCTTCTCCAATGCATGAAAGTGAAAAGTGAAAGGGAAGTTGCTCAGTCGTGTCTGACCCTCAGCGACCCCATGGACTGCAGCCTACCAGGCTCCTCCGTCCATGGGATTTTCCAAGCAAGAGTACTGAAGTAGGGTGCCATCACCTTCTCCTAGGAGCCTCCATTGGACTGGGGGAAACCCATGCAGGTGCAAAAGCAAGTCAGACACTCTACTAGAACTAATACTAGTTAGAACTAGTGGTGCTGCTGTTGCCATGGACTGGTGATCACTCAGTTAACTAGTGTTTAGTTCAGGGAAGCAAAAGTACTGAAGTAGGGTGCCATCACCTTCTCCTAGGAGCCTCCATTGGACTGGGGGAAACCCATGTAGGTGCAAAAGCAAGTCAGACACTCTACTAGAACTAATACTAGTTAGAACTAGTGGTGCTGCTGTTGCCATGGACTGGTGATCACTCAGTTAACTAGTGTTTAGTTCAGGGTCTCACGTATGGTTCCGAGTGCTCTTTGTGTCTTTATTTCTCACAACTGTCCTATGAGATCGACACTGTGTTTATCTCCATTTCAAACACGAAGAATCAAAGACACAGAGAAGGGGAAGTAACCTGCCCAAGTGATTTAAGCGAGAAAGTGAACAATAACACCTCCGATCACTGAGCCAGAAATAAAAGGTCAGCAAGGAGAAGCAAGTCAGCTAGAGAAAGACAAACATCACCTGATGACACTTAGATGTGGAATCTAAAAAATGACATAAATGAACTGATTTACGACACAGAGACAGCCTCAGAGACTTAGAAAACAAACCCATGGTTGCCAAAGGAAAAAGGTGGCGAGGGGGAGAATAAATTACGAGGTTGTGATGAACATATACACACACCTATGTACACAATTGATAACCAACAAGGACCTACTGTATAGCACGGGGAGCTCTATTCAGTATTCTATAATAACCTATATGGATAAAGGATCTGAAAGAGAATGGATATATGCATAACTAAACCACTTTGCTGTACATCTGAAACTAATCCAACATTGTAAATCAACTATACACCAATATAAAATTAAAAAAAATTTAAAAAGGTCATCAATAGGAAAAGATACTAAAAGGTAATATCAGAGCTACCAAGGGTAAGAAACACATTTCCAGTTACCTTCATCAGGGGTCCCCTGCACAGCCCCATCTCATGGTTCCAGCCCATGTGTATCAACTCTCAGGCCCACCTCCCATCCTCTGAATCACTATTTCCTCCCTTGGGAAGAGAACTCACCCTTGGTCCGGCTCTGCTGTGAGTGAAGTTTGTGAAAGTTGAAGGCTTGCTACACAGTAAATACAATTCAGTATTTTCTAGATGACTCAGGGTCTCTGTGAGAGGCATCATTTATTTTTCTGTATTAGAAGAATATTATCATAAAGAGCTATTTGCACCACGCTGCTGTTTAGTCACTAAGTCCTGTCTGACTCGTCCATGACCCCATGGACTGTAGCCTGCCAGGTCCTCTTGTCCATGGGATTTCCCAGGCAAGAATACTGGAGTGGGTTGCCATTTCCTCCTCCAGGGGATCTTTCCGACCCAGGGATCGAACTTGCATCCTCTGTATCTCCCTGCATTGAAGTGGAGTCTTTACCACTAAGCCACTAGGGAAGCCTTGCCCCATGCTCAGTGGTCCCAGTTAGTTCTGTGTTTACATGTATCCCTGGTGGCTCAGAGGTTAAAGCGTCTGCCTCCAATGCAGGAGACCTGGGTTTGATCCCTGGGTTGGGAAGATCTCCTGGAGAAGGAAATGGTAACCCACTCCAGTATTCTTGCCTGGAGAATCCCATGGACGGAGAAGCCTGGTAGGTTACATACAGTCCACAGGGTCGCAAAGAGTCAGACACGACTGAGCGACTTGACTTCACTCAAAAAGTAGAGACGCTGCCTTCGCATCATATAGTCTGGTTTTGGTGTATTACTTTTAACGTACTCTCCAAGGTTCATCAGTGGACTGAGAGCTTTGAATTGGTTTTTGAGAGAAGGCATGGGTTTTCTAACAGCTACTTGGCTGGCTGAAGCTTTAGTGATGAGAACCATCAGAGCTGCCACCTGCCACATGAATGCTGGCTTGAGGTCTGTGCATGTGCGCTAAGTTGCTTCAGTTGTGTCCAACTCTTGGTGACCCTATGGATTGTAGCCCGCCAGGCTCCTCTGTCCATGGGATTCTCCAGGCAAGAAAACTGTAGCGAGTTGCCATTTCCTCCTCCAGGGGATCTTCCTAACCCAGGGATTGAACCCGCATCTCTTATGTCTCCTGAACTGGCAGGCAGGTTTCCACTAGTGCCACCTGGGAAAGCTGGCTTGAAGTCTGGCAAGATCTAAATCGTCTCTCTCCCACCATAGGCTTGACTGAGGAATGAATGAAGTGGAAAGGTCTGAGAAAATGGGATTAAGGGCATAGGAACTGGAGCTACAAGTAAGGCTCCCTAAACAAATACTACGGCAATATTAAAGGGACACAGCGGTATGACTTAAAGATTATTTTAAACGGGAGGCGTCTGGGATTCAGAGACAAGCCTTTCAGAGCACCCCCGCCAGATG